>LPNX010709315.1:0-19874 GCA_001517045.1 Pseudotsuga menziesii | reverse complement strand
ACCTAGCTCTGTGCTTGCCCCCAAGGTCACACCTCTCCCACTTTCCTAAGTGAGGAGACAGCTTTCGAAAGATTTTTGCTGCTGGTGTGCAATCGGCGGACAACACACCCTAGATGGATTTCGACTCTCTGAGTCTAATGAGATAGTTTATTTTCAATTCCGGGCACTTGCAGAGATGGTCAGGCTCATTTTCCTCTTTTGATGCAGTTTTGCTTCACATGATGATGTGTCTGAGCAGGGAGATATTTTTATCGGATCTCCTAGGGCGCTGGGGCATAGGGGGTGTAGCCACTTGATTGTACCATAGTACCCCCATCCCAGAGATCCTAGTGGGCTCAGTTGGACAACCCAAGCACCCTAGGAGGCTTTTTTGGCAGGTTCACATTTCTCGAGGCTGATTAAAAAATTATTAAATGGCTATTGAAGAAATCGATTTGGGCTACTGAGGTAAGGAAATGACATGGGATGAGTCATGATGATGAGAGTGATGTCCTCCGCACCTTCTCCAGCAGTTACAGCACCTGATTGGGCCCACACCTATTTTTCGGGCATTTTTATATTATTTTCTGGAGCTTTGGGGAGGCTCACGATTTCCTCAGGGAGGCATAAAGTCAAAAAATTAAAATATTATATTATTTTATTGTGCCATGGGGCACCCAAAGGGAGTTAGTTAACACTCCATGGACCCACCATGTGCTTCATTTATTTCTTGTTGAGTGGGATACCCTCTTTATGGGTGATCTAGTCCACTTTGGTACTTTATGGTTATATTGATCCATGTATTGTATGTTGAGCTCATCTCAACCATTGATTAGAACATTTATATCTTTTAATCTTACCCACTCGTTTTGAAAGTGGTTAGGATTTTGGTTCTCTCATTTCTATTTAAAGGAGAGAGCTTCTCATTTGTAAAGGGTCTTTGGCTCTTAGATCTGATTAATAGAAAAACTTTCTTATGGATATTTTTTGGATCTCCTTTGCATCTAGTGTTCTTAGATGGTGATTGGAAAGTCTTTTACTTCCTAGCATTCGGGAAATTGTTGCAAGATTTATATATTTGTGGGAATCTTTGTCTTGTCAACAAGAGGGCGACTTCAGCTTGGGCGTTTTTGCAAGGGGGCCTCAACTCGCTTGGATTGTCTTCATTTTCATCCAGGAGTTTTCATTAGTGTCATTGCGATCTATGATTTTCTCTTGCTATTTTTCTGTAGCATTTAGCTTTTTTTCTCATGTGGCAACAAATCTGATATGGTTGACGTTTGTTGTGCAGGAGAGAGGGCGCATTGGCTCCTTGGGACAAAACGTTGGACATAGAAATTGCTCAAACCTTCTCAAATTGATCGGGATAGCAAGGATCATCATCATCAAGGCGTCTACAAGGTTTTCCAGGTAAGATCTACAGGTAGGTTCTTTTCTTTCATGATCTCAATCCATTGTACCTACTTTTCTTCAAGTTTACTGAAAACTCCAAAATATAAAAAAATCCAAAAATACTTAATCGGGGAACCATTCGATCTTTGGACAAACCATTGCTAGGTTTTGTAGATCGGGCCTCCCTCTCACCAATTCACCCCTAACGCTGAGCTAGTTTGGCCTGGTTTTCCCTAGATCTGAAAAACTGACAGTTAAAACCCCAGCGCCCCCACTAAAAATTTGACCTTTTCCAAATCTGACTTTTTTCCGGAAAATAACCACTTGGGTTCATAGATCGGTTCCTCCTCATCCCAAAACACCTCCAACGCTGAGCTAGTTGCTTCCAGGTGGCCCTTGATCTGAAAAACTGACTTTCAGCATGCTAGCACTCCTCATCAGATTTTGACTTTTTTCTAGATCTGATTTTTCCGGAAATTTTCCAACTTGGGTTTGTAGATCAGGTCATCCAGATCCCATTTCTCCTCTAACGCTAAGCTGATGCCTCCCAGATTGTCCTAGATCTAAGGATCTGTCCCTTCAAACCCTAGCGCTAGCCCTCCTCCTGCTGGTTTCCCCTGCAAACTGAATTTTCTGGGCCAAACACTTTTTGGGTCCATAGATCAAGGCATATCCCAGGTGGGTTCACTCTAACGTTGTGGAGATACTGAATCCATTACCCACGGCCCAACAGGCACTGATCTAGAAGCCTAGCGCTAGCCCTCTTTTGACCTCTTTTCCCTTAAAGTTGACTTTTCTTTGATGACTCAGGTACTTTGACATTGTCACATCGTTTATTTGAGTCTATCTCTTTGGCACTTGATAGTCCCAGCTCTGTCCTTACACTGCATTGGTTACGTTTCCCAAGGCAACGGTTATCTTCATCAGTTGCTAGTACCTCAACCCCAGATCTTGTATCCACCCCATAAGTTACCTTTGTTCCACTTTGGATCGATCTTAACACTTCTAAAACCCTAATCCAAAGCCTTGGCACACCTGGTAACATCTCCCATAGATCTAGGGTCTTCAATCACCTTACACCTTATGCACCTCAAGCCTATTTGATATGATCTGGTGTCTAGGTATAATCTCTCCTGTCGAGAGTAGATCTGGGTCTCCCCCTTTGTTGTCTCGGACTTAGATAACATAAAGCGAAGACTGCCTTGATTGGCGTGACAACCATCCATTTGGGAGTCTAAGCAGTCTTGGTTCCACCTCCTTAGTTGCTTGCCCCTCTACCATCCATCCTGGATCCACCATACATAAGCAACTACAAGGTTGGTGATAACAGGTATCAGGGTCTTCATCAGGGGTTCCGTGGGCTTCTTCATCATACCAAGGGTTCCATATCCTGTCAAAGACCATACAAGGTCATCATCATCGTATAAGAGCTCCATGACCCCAATAAGGATTGTAAGGCCATCCACCCACTAAGTGTGGGTCCAAGGGCTTCATCAGGGCTTCTTCAACAAGCAAGAGGCTTCATAGGCTTCTTCAACCACCTCAACCACACTAGGAGACCCTAAAGGGTCGAGATCCATCATGACATCATCTATGGGTATTTAGGTCTTCTCATGGGGTACTGTGATACCATCAGAGCATGAATGACCACATAATGAGTTATTAATGCTTCTCCAACCCATCTAGGGTTAAGCCATCGTCCATCAAGGCTTCAGGACCATATCCAGGGTCTTCAACACCATCAGCATGGTCTTCAACATTTTCAGCAAGGTGGTGGCATCAAGATCTTGTCTTGTGCGTAATTGGACTTTTTCAACTGGGTACAAGGTGCTTCAAGGTACAAATCCACTCTGTAAAGGGTTTAAGGCACTGCAGGTGGGACTTGGTGGCATTAATGACATCCTGTGGGCTCACTGCAAGTCCATGTTGGAATCAATGACAATTTCATCAACAATCTCCCCCTTTGTCATTGATGACAACAATTCATGCTCCCCCTGTGAGCATGCTCCCCTTTTCTTCTTCATCTCTCCCTTTGTCTTCATCTCTCCCTCTTTGGCATCAATGGAAAAGGGTGTCCACATACCTGTATATGGAATCACTGATCACGGCTTATTGCTCCCCTTGTCAATATGCACGATCCTAGGACGTGTCTGTATGCCTGGAATTGTCATCCTTTCTTCTTTGAGTTCATCCTCCAACCTTATGAACTCGAGGTGTGCTAAGGTCTTTGAGAGACCTTACACTTGGCTTGCCATATGGCAGCCATCCTCCCTGCTCTAATTAACCTCTTCTATCTGCAACTGCTCAGTCTTCTTCATCCATACTTGCTTTTTGGCATCTGTCCTTTCAGCATTTGTTCCTTCATCTGTATTGGCTTTCCTTGATGAGTTGTATAGAAAACTTCTCAAGGGTTGTTTCTGTGTACTCCAACAATCTTGAGCTTTGTTCCCAAGTCCACTGCAACTATAACATCTCATCGTACGACAATATGCAGCAATGTGACCAGCACCTGACTGAGCTGTTGGAACTTCCAACACTTCTTTGATCAACTTCATATCTCCATGCCTGAGAGTGTCCCTTATTGTAGGCCTTTGTCTTTTGATCTTCAAATCTTCCTGCATTGGTCTTCTTCGAAGGTTCATTGGTTCTTCTTGCTGATGTGTAGAAAGGACTCCTCCTCGGTTGACTTCTTTGACTTGCACATTCTTGGGTTTTGTGACCAAACCCACTGCATGTGTAGCATCTCAATGTGTGACAGGTGGTAGCAATATGTCCAGCTTGATTACACGTCCAGCAACTAACTGAGTCATTGGGGTTTCCAACACTTCTTCTTCCGTAGAGTCTACAATCCATAGCCTTATGACCAAAGTTAGAACAAAAATAACAATAACCATTAAATTTGTTGTCCACTGAAGTTGCACCATGGTGGACAACCCGTGAACCATAGAAGACTTGAACAATGTTATTGTTCAGTTGCCATATTTCAGTGTTCATCAGGCAAATAATTTTTGCCCTTTGTAATAAGTTGGTCTATGCATGAATTTTTTCTGAAAGGCTTGGCCAACCTTAGGGTTTGTTATCATGGGGATACTCTAGAGTCTTTTTTACTTAGGAATTATGCGTTACTTTTCAGTGATGTATAATTCCCAAGTTTTCACTCACACCTCCAAAGCTAGAGTATTTCCATGAAGGTAAATTTTGAGGGGTTATTAAAGCCTATTGAACTGTATTTTAGTAACATGCTAGCCATCGGTAATAAGTCGTATGGACATGTACTAGGTCCCCTAGGAGTTTGAAGTCATTCTAACGAAAATAATTTTTCCACTTTTTTAAGCCATTTTTTAATGGTTTAAATGGAAAATTTCAAATAGTAATAAAATTGTCGTTCGGAGGCGGAATTTGGCTTAGGGATGCTCGTTTTGACACGCAGAGCGCCATCTTCACCTTGGTGCCCACTTTCTCTAGGTTTCGGGCGATTATGTCGCCTCTGGGAGCCATTTTAGTCATTTTGGCATTTAAATGCTAAAACATGACAAAGTAAAAAAAAGTCAAAAATCAAAAAAGACAAAAAATGATTTAAAAAATCATTGGAAAAGGGATGGCATTATTAAAATTTGGAGGGCGACGCATAGTAAGATATTAAAAGCACATGCTTTAAGTAAACTTTGGGTATTTCGAATTATTTGGAGGATGACGTGAGCTAGCTCTCACGTAAGTTTTACCATGTGCGAATTGATGTCGGCGTGAAGCTCCAAGGGAGGGCGTGATTAAAGGAAGACTGGGGAGGCACCATCCTTCATGTGGAATCCCACCGTTTAATAGAGATCAAGTCGGCGTTTGAGTGAGATGCGAATCAACCACTCTTTCACGTGTGAACCTCCCTCTTCCCCATGTCTCTGTGATGTGGCTATTCGTTAGTGCCTGGGTGATGGTTCCAAGGTTTCGTATGGCATCATCCTTCATGTGGCAGCCCCCCCATTAAATGTAACTCAACTCCATCTCCAGTTTGGAGATTGGAAGCTTACCACTTGTCATTTGATGCCTTAACTCTCCTATTCTCATGATTTCGACTCCCTCTTGGGAATTGTTATATAAGCAAGGCAATACTCCATTAATTTGGATGGATGTATTGAACCTCTGCTTCATTGTACACTACTATTTTTTTGAATAATATTTTGAAGGCTTTGGAGTTCTATCTTGCAATGGTGTTGGAGCTTGGATCATGAGGTGACATTGTTGCATTGTCTTTTCATTTACTATTACATGCTTGCAATATTGTGGATCTAGTTTATTGAATATAGAAACAAGTATTTACGATTGATAATTTACTTGTGTGTGCTTTAGATATTACGAGATTGAAATGCAACAAACAATATTCGGTTGTACTCAAGTTCATTTGGTTTCATTTTACTCTAACACACTAAGATCTCCATTGTTGTTTTGCAAGTTTTTGGTGATAGTTTAAACTACAGGTCACAAGCTTGAGGGAATTTGGAATTCAGTTATTCCACCTTCTCTTGGGCAACTTTTTTATCTAACACTCTTGCACACATATTTCTCCAAAAAGAATCTACAAGAGAAGCATTGAAAAAAAAAAGGCCCATCCATCTCTTCAAACAAATCTATCTCTTCCCTTTCTTTTATCCTTGTTGCTTTGCTTAAGAAGTAGATTTGTTCTTTCATGCTTAGTGTTACCAACTATTTTGTACAATAGTTGAACTTCCTATTGAGCCGTCGGTTATTGAGCATGATGAATGCTCATCTCCAGAGTTCAGAAGTTCAGTGTGTTCCAGAGTTAGCAAGTTTTGGCTAGCCTTTCTTATTTTTTGTAAATACATGCTCATACCCCCTTGGAGAAATTGTAAAAAATGTCCTAACATTTAATTTTTTATAAAATGCTCGGCTTCCCAAACTTAAGCATCATGCCGACTAGCCCAGAGTGTTTTTTCCCTTGGTTATTATTGGTTGTTGAACAAACGACTAATAATTTCTGATTTTTTCACTCACACCTCCAAAGCTGGGGTAGTTTGTCTTGGTGTTTTAGCCTTGGGAGGTTATTAGAGCCTTCGTGTCAGTGTTTTTCAACGTGCTAGGCATTCCGATTGAGTCGTATGAACATGTACTAGGTCCCCCTGGAGTTTCGTTTGATTCCGAGAAAAAAAAAATTCCGTTTTTTTAAGCCATTTTTTAATGGTTTAAATGGAAAATTTCAAAATGTAAAAAAAGCGTGATCCGGAGTCTGTTTTCAGCATGGTTGGGCTCATTTTCAAGCCCAGAGCAGTGTTGCAAACATCGGCGCGGCGAAAAAATCGGCAGGGTCCAGGAAATATCGTTTCGGGATATCTCGGCAACACATCGGCAAACATCGGCAAAAAATCGGCAAACTTAAAAAAATACAAAAATATTCAATTTCAGCTTTAGAAAAAATCGGCAAAAAATCGGCAATATATCGGGAAAAAATCGCCTTGAAAAAATCGGCAATATCTCGGGATAAATCGGAAAAAAATCGGGCAAAAATCGGCAAAAAATCGGGAAAAAATCGGAGCTGAAAAACTCGCGCTTTCTCGGACACCGGCGATTTCTCGGCCGATGTTGGTAACACTGGCCCAGAGTAGCATCTTTACCCTAGGGGCCACTTTCATTATGCTTCGGCCAGCTCAAACATCCCAAAAGGAATCATTTGGCTAATAGAGCATCAGAATAGCATTTAAATGCTAAATTTGGACAAAATGCACAAAAGTCATATACTTGAAAAGTCAAAAAATAATAAAAAAAAAGGTGAGGTGACATGGCATGATGTCACCTTTAGTCACGTGATCCTTTTTAAGTTGTGTTGACTTATGAAATTTGGATAAAGGAAGTGAGTTCAAATTATTTCATGAGTGTGACGTCAACATGGCATGGGACTCACGCTTAACCAAAGTCATGGTTGCACTAGCATGGAGTGGGCCCCCTTGTGTGCACACGAAACTCAAGCTTTGGTTTTATTTACAATATGGTTTGGATCCTCATTTAAATTCACGTGTTGCCATTCACATGGTGATGGTAGCTTATAGACTCACGCTGGTCGTGGGTTACGAATTGTTATGAAGTGGACCCCTCTCCACGTAAAGGATAAAGGATTAAACCATGATATAATTCCATGCATGCAAATTAATGTATTGAGGATTGACGTCACACTAGTGGAGCTCACGTCAAGTTAGAGCCATTCATTCGCTGTACAAACGCGTGAGGATTGTGGTGACCTCACCCACTTCCTCACCTACCTTGGAGACTTCCTCACCTACCTTGGAGCTCACGCATAGTGAAGGAAGCCGATTTGGAGTTGGTGTGTTAGATTGAGTGTGTTGGAAGACTAGTGGTGAGTTAAGTGAGAGAGGTGTCAATCACCTTTTCACTTTCTCTTCACTTCAACTCAGTTAACTCCGGGTTGTTCTTCAGTTCATTAAATCCCCCCTGGGGCTTTGGTTTTTGTATAAATAAAGGCTCTTCTTCCTCATTCAAGACAGAAGGAAGGAACCTCTGCTCATGTACTATTGTTATTTATCTGAATAAGATTGAGACTTTGGAGGTCCATTGGTGTTGATGTTGATGGTGAATGGTGTATGCTCATTGAGGTAATATAGTTCTAGTTTGTTTATGCTTGGAGTAAATTGGTAATCGATCTAGCTTGGAGGGTTTTATTAAACACGTGGGGTAAATATTTGATGCTTCAATTTATTTACTGATATTTTGGCTTATTGAGATTCGAAAGTAGAATTTTTATTAAGCTATATTCATGCTCCTTTTGGTTTCCATTTGTTAAATATACTAGATTTGATCCTTTTTGTGCAAGTGTGAACAGGTTTTTTGCAGGTTACGACGTTGAACTAAGGGGAAGAGCTTAGTTGCATCGCCCTCTTCTTCAGACCTTGAGGAGTCTACATGTTCTTGTGCCCATGAATGCCATGCCTTCGAATCTCAGAAGGATTTAAGCTTGAGCAAAGCTTTCTCTTCTTCCTCTTTCAAACTCAAAATTTCTCCTTCTTCCGGATACTTGTTAATTTTAAGAAATAGATCTACTCTCTCTTGCTTAGTATTTCAATCTAGTATTCTTTAAGAATTCAGATCTAATTTGTTTTCAAAAGAACTTCATCATTCGATTAGGTCTAAAGCTAGAAATTTGTACTTACATGCAAAAATATATATATATATATATATATTTCAAAATTTTCTTAAGTACAAAATTTTTTCAATTTTTTTTATTTTTGCATTGTCTTTCCCATCATTTTATAACATTGTTAGCTCGTTAGTTTTTAGCAGGGCTGCGCATAAAAGTGAAGTTTCGAAGTGACCAAGATCATCAAGGAGGCCTCAAAACAAACCAGTGTACACCCACTTTGATATAGTTTCTTGATGTACCAGTGTAAGCTCTTAGATCCAAGTTTATTGGACTAAGAAGCACTCTATTAGCTCTCCAGGAAACCCCTCTAGGTTGCAGCTCGAGGATGCCTGGTAGCTTCAATATTTCTTCAATGGTTTACTAAATGGATCAAGTCAGATGACCTATAAGACCTCACTCACTCAAGACATGCATAAAACTCAATCAAATAGATAAGGCTTCTAACTATCAATGTTCAGAGGGTTGATAATAAGGTGAATAAATGAAGAACTCACTATGCTGGCAGATTCATATATAAAGCAGTCACATATGAATGGCTAATCATAACAAGGAAAGATACTTGCAATTCAACTCATCAACACAGAGATAGGATGACAGCTATCTGGTGTTAGACAAAAAGAATAAACCTGAATCAAACATCCAAGCACAAGTACAGAACAGAAAGAGATGGAACCTGAACATATAATGGCAAAAGAGCTTATTAGATTAAATGATGAATAACATGAGAAGCTTGATTACAATAAGGGTCTAAAAGTCTCTGAATTTGAACCCTTGCTTCAACATTAGTCACAGGCTTTATAGCCTTTACAAAATTTATTTCAGAACCTGAAAAGTTGGATAGAATTTACTAAAAATAGATAAACATAACTGTTTTGCAAAAATTAGGTCAAAAACCCTAACTTAAGTGCTAATCTATCTAACTCCAACACTTTCTCGCTCCTTGAACTCTTTAATAACTGCAGTGATTACTGTAGTAGAACTAGGACCTGCTATCTGGCAGACAAGTCACAGTTTGTCAAAGTAGGTAGGGTTTGTGACCCACTTCACCTAGTTGGCACCTTCAAAACTGGAACAGACCCAAGCTATTGGTGCCTTTAATTAATTTTCAACTTCATAACTCATCCATGAGGTGTTTGGATCAATCAAAGTTGGTTCTATGTCGAAGCATGCCTTTCTCTACTGTTCTGCGCTTTCGGTGGCTAAGAAAGCAAAATTCTGGGTCTGTAAGCTGTCGAAAGCTCTATTTTCGGTGGCTAATGAACAGCTGCGGTGTTCGCCTAAGCCACCAAAAGCTCTGTTTCTTCAAAATTTAATCAAACTTTTAATCACCCTTTTACAGCTTCAATTATGATCTTCTGGTACTTCTGCAACCTGCATAGGGTTTGGAATATCAACAACATCACAAGCTGCCTCCAGATCTTGAAGGCTTATTGCTGCCTCTGCTAGGGTTTCCAACGCAAGGTGAGCTTGAGAGTTAGGGTTTGAATTCTTCGTCTGCAACCTTGACAGTTTGATCATCCTGTAGAGCCTAGCGTTGTCCTTCATTAATCTTAGATTTCTTTTTTGCAACAGGATATACATCCCTCTCATTTCTAGAAGAGAATCATGCAATTCAATATTTGATTATATTTCTCTTGGTTAATATTGCATTAGTTCTTTTGATTTCTCTCTCTAAGACCTCTAGTTCATATACTTGCCCTAATAGCTGGTTGATTCTTTGAGACCTAGGTTTGCTAGAGGAAGCCTCTGCCATTGGTTCACCTTGACCCTCCCTTAGTGTGGGTGAGAGAAACTCCTCATGCTCTGCTGCAACCTACTTTGTTAGGTCAACTTCCTGCTCCTCTTCATCTTCAGAGTCTGAGTAAGGTAGGTTGAGTACATTTCTGTTTGGTGCTGAAACTTCCTCCTTCTTTGCACTGAAATCCAGATTTCTCTTGGCTTTGTTGGTCTTAGAAGTTGGAGAGGCCTGATCTACTGCCATTGGAGAGATGGCCCTCCTCTTCCTCTTACCACTCTTATGAGTGGTCGACTTCTTTGAAGAAGACTTCCCTTTGTCTTCTAGCTGCAATGCTATCTCAAACTCATTCCAAAATAGCAAGTGTGTCCATGCTATGTTTCTTCTTTGCAGCAGTTCTAGGACAATGAGCTTTATCAGGCCATGATGGCATAGCCTACCTGCAATTTTGGTGGGCTGGGCTTTAACCTGATGGGCCATCTTAGTCAGGCTCTTGTGTAGGTAGAAAGGCAGGTTCAATGGGCTCCTGCCACTGAAATGGCTCATTAACTTAAAGTGGTATATCATCACCCTGTTATACCTGCCCTCACAAGTTATATAGACCAGGATTGCTTTCAACAACTGCTGCCACTTCTCCTCAAGCCAAGTTGAAGGGATGTTTTTCTTCCATACAACATTCTTGTGCTCAGGCTTCAAGTAAGACCTGAATTCCACATCCTTCGTGATGGTGGTTTTGAACCATTTCTCCCCAGTCCTTGGGAGCTCTGTTACTTCTGCTATTAGAGCCTCATCAAACTGGAACTCTTCTCTGCCTATCAATGCCTTCGAGCCATCAAAGGAGAGAGCAAAGGCTTCTGCCACTTGCTGGTGGGATCTCTGAATTTTCTCACAGAAACTGTAGCAGCCTGAGTCTTTGAAGAGTTGGCATAGCTCTAGGTGTGACTCGAGATAGCCAATGTCACCCAATTCCTGTCTGAGGGCAAGTCCTCCTCCTTTCTTCATTTCTAGACTACTCTTCTTGTACCTGCAAAATCAAAATTCAAACCCTGCGAAAGGAGATTACGGTGCTAGATTCAGGGAGGGCTTGGATCAATGAGGATGCATGAAGGAAAATGTGGAATGGACTGAGGAAAGGGTGTTGATTTTGAGGGGCTGATCGGCAATTGGTACTTGAGCAGGGTGACAGTAAACTCTGATGAGAACCAAGATGGCAAATGCAGTAATCATTTTAACTGGAACTCAATGCTTTGTGGTAGTTTGATTGCAGTCACAAGACAAGTGGAGGGTAGCGAGGGTTTGGGTCTTTTATCGATCACTTCGGTTTAATAACGACCTCTTTTTTACCAACTCTTGATTTTTTTTGCAGTCCCAGTCTTTTCGGCGGTTAAGTGCTTGATAGTGGCGCTCCTCATGCTGACGATGGTTGATTTTGACGGATGTGCTAACCGTTTTCCTCTTTTGGAGCTTTCGGCGGTTAAGGTAATCTTGGATCCAATTTTTAAGCTGCCGAAAGCTGGGATTTTCAGTGGCTAATGAATGTTGACATGTTCGCCTAAGCCACTGAAAGATGCCCTTCAAAAATTTCATTAAAAAATAGGGTCAATGAGCTTTCGGCGATTAATGTAGTTATGAGTCCAATTTTCAAGTTGCCAAAAGCTGGGCTTTTCGGTGGCTAATGAACCATTGAGATGTTCGCCTAAGCCACCGAAAGCCAAACTTTGAATTTTATGAAGAAACAGAGTACAAGGAGTTCCAACTTTATTAAACACACAAAAATATTTCATAATGTGCACTGAAATCTTGATCAGTATGCAAAAATAAATTTTATGAGTTTGACCTCTTGAAGACTAATTTATTTAGGAGATAACACACTCCATCTTCGTCATAAAAACTGTAAAAGAATTTAAACGAGAGCAGTTTAGAGTTTCATTTTGTTTTTTTTTTCTTCTTTATTTTTTCCCACACCTTGCAAGTGATTTGGCTATGCCATCGTTGCAAAATCGTGTCAGCTAGCATTCTATTTTTGTTATTTTCATTTGCCCACACCTTGCAAGCGATTTGACTTTTTCATCCTTGCAATATCGTGCTGGCTTGTATCTTTCTTTCTTTTATTTTTATTTTCCCACACCTTGAAAGTGATTTGGCTATGCCATCCTTGCAATATCGTGTTGGCTTGCATTGTTAATAATTGTTAAATTCTTCATTTCGTTTAAAATAAACCTTGCCCCAATCTTCGCCCCGTATTCACTCCCCTTGCCGGTTGGTCCAACCCTCGGTGACAAGAAAGGGAGAAGATGTGAGTTGGCTAGAATAATAGGCATTTCAACCCATTATTGCAAGATTGAGAAAAAATGATTAGTGTGTGGAGCTAGAGGGCCAGAGGTCGTTGGGGGGCTCGTGGCACTTTGTGTCCTCCTGTTGAGCACCCGACTAATTCTCGGGACTAACTTGTGGAGCTAGGAGGGAGCCTTGTGCTCTCTTGTTGAGCACCCTGTTACCCCCCCACTTACACAGGGTTGTCCACATGTGAATTGCTTTCACTTCTTGCAACAGAGTGATCATGACATCTTGCTGAAGCAGAACTCCTTTCTGCTATTGTTACATTCTTCAAGCAACTTGAAATTACATCATCCGCTATGGGGATTTTGTAGCTAAACCATTAAGATTCAAAAGAAGCTTCTATTAGCATTTTTCAAAGAGGAACAAATTCATAAAAGAATTTGTTAATGATTATGTCAGCAGATAATCGTATCCTTCAAGAACAATTCCAAGCTAAGTTGGATGAAAATGATGAGGCACAAGAGACAATTCTTCTTCTTCGGTAACAACCTGCATCGGCATTGGAAAAACATCCATATCAAAGCAAGATGGCAAATGATTTTACTGTTGAGAATGCAGAAGGAGAAATGTATGCTAATGTGGGGGCAAGAATAGAATTAGTAGAAGAAGAGGATCGTAGAGGAAGTTGTGAAGAACTTAGAGGACAGATGTTACTGCAGGCAGCTGAAATTGAAAAATTGAAGCAAGACAAGGTTCAACTGATTGAAGAAAAGGGAGGCCTACAAATTCAAGGTCAAAAGTTGGCTGAGGAAGCAACGTATGCAAAGGAATTAGCATCAGCTGCTACTGTGGAGCTTAAGAGATTGGCAGAAGAAGTTGTTGCCCACCTATTTCAACTAGGTGGCAACTTCATGTACATTACCGATGTACATTATTGTGCATTTGTACCATGGAAAAATCTATGGTTTTTCACTCAGCAGGGCAATTCTGCCCCTTTTGTACACGAAATGTCCGCTCCCCTGTGTGGGATAATTAATGTAACTTTATATGCCAGCATGGGTCATTCCTCTAAGGATGTCACCATGGACTTTATTATCAGGGAAGTCCTCTTCACCGAGTGTTTTTTTCCCTTTCCAGTTAATCTTGTTATCTAACAATTTTAATTGGTTGGGTTTTTCACTCACCAATCCTCCAAAGTGGTGAATTGGGGTTCTGATAATCAAGCTCATGAGGTGGCTAAGGTTTCAAGTTGTTGTCCATGACCATGCTAGCCATATCTTGTAGTCTTGCGGAATTTCATTAGGATTTTAATTTTATTTTGATTTTTTCCTAATTAATTAACTTTACCATTTGGTGGTTACTTAATTAAGTTTTGATGTAATAATGTAATCTCTTGAACCTTGGCATTTTGTAATAGGGGCTATGAATGCAAATGAAAATGCTATGACACCCCCTAAGCCATTGGTTCAAGTCTCATGTCATTCTGACAAGGGGTTAGAAAGTTAGAGCAATTTTAGTTAAGACAAGGTTTTCTTTTCCGAGGAAATTAATTTAATTTCCTAGGGTGAAAAATTAAATTATTTGATTTTGAAAGAAAAAATCAAATAAGGCCATGGTAATTAAGTTTGGGGGGTGGCTAAGCATAGCCAAAATTTCATTTAAATAAACCCCCCATGGTCAAAATAAATGTCTGAAAATCTCCTAAGTGAGGCATCCCTCTTGTCTTAATAAAAGATAAAAATAAAAAATAAAAGATAAAATAAAAGATTAAAAGATTAAAAAATTAAAGATCAAAAATTAAAAAATTAAAAAATAAAATATTAAATAGAAAATTAAAAATTAAAAAATAAAAAGATAAAAATATAAATATAAGATTAAAACTTGAAAATAAAGATTAAAAGATTAAAAAATAAAAAGATAAAATAAAGATTGAAAAATAAAAGATTAAAGATCATATAAAAGATTAAAAAATTAAAGACAAAATTAAAAATAATAAAATTAAAATTTGAGTCAAAGGAGGCCCCACTTGAGTCTTGGAAACCCTAGATCTAAGGGTTAAGCTTTATTGTAACATGGATCTATCTTTTTTACCATTGATTTGAAAAGGCACCCTTGCTTATGATTGGTGGATGGCTTGCAAAGTCAACAAACCTAGATCTAAGGGTGGAGGAGAGCTAGAGTTTAGATCTATGTTTTGGACCCTTGATTTGGGAGTGAGTTTGAGATCTTTTCAACTATAAAAGAGAGGCCCCTCCTCTCATTTTATCATCATTCTTTGGAGCAGGGTTATGCTGCCAAAATACTCTATTCTCTATTCTTCTCTCTCAAGCTCTCTTCGGCTATTGTAACGTTGTTGCTCTGTTGGGGTTTATAATACATCAATCTTTGGAGGATACATTTGTTGATGCACCCATTTTGTGGCTTGAAGAGTGAGGTAACTGTTTATGGTTGGTTATTGTTGCATTATTTGTCATAGAAGCTCTCTACAAAGATTTTTGTGGAGAGACTTGTAGGTAGAAGTTTTTCTATTTGCACTTGTGATTAACATTGTAAGATTTTGCAAAGGTTTTAGCATGATTTATGGTGTTCTCATCTCTATGTGTGAGTTTTGTAGCTTTAGCTAAACTTTTTGCAAGGATCCAAGCTTGGAAAAGTTCTCCCTCCAAGGCCCCAATCTCTAATCTTGTTTTCTGTTTTAGGAACTAGTATTTTTCGTTATTGTTTAGTAGCAAAATATAGTTTTATTTAATAGATCCATGTCATATTTTTATTATATATTTCAAATCTGATTTTTTACTGTGTTTTAGGTGGCTGGAAATGCAATTTTCAGCCCTCTAATATTCAATTTTCTGATATTTTAAAACCCAGATTTTTACTGTAAAATTTCTGTATTTTTATACTAACATTTTCAAACTTCCTTTTGAGTTTCCTGGTTTTTAGCAGGTTTTACAGTTTACAAGGGGAGGTTATGCCCAAATCACATCAAAAACACCTCAACTTGCAACCGGTTTCAAAAGGGTTCAACCTCTTATCTTCTTACTCTATTTTCTAGCTATTTGTAAGCCTCGAGAGAGTCTCCTCGTGGGTATTCTCTAAAAGTTTTTCAAAGTAATTTGTAATCATATTGTAATTAGGTAGGAAGTAGAACTAGGAAGTAGATAAGTAGTTGTGCTTTCATTTTCAAGTAGATCTAATATTTTTCCAGCCTTTTTATTTTTTTACCCACCTTCTCTTTTAGGGAGATTGATGTGTGGTTAGTATATTTTGTTTAGATTAGTTTACTTTCAAGCATTTATTTTTCAAACAAAGCATTTAGTTAGATCTTTACTTTCTGTCACCTAGTTTACTGTTTTGAAGGAATATACAACCTAACATCCGTCCGTGTACCATCTGCCCTCCGTTATCTCCCTTTAGGGAACTCGAATCAAGGGTATGAAAAACAGAGGGGTTTGGGGGCTTTAGGAAACCTTAATCAGCTCACTTTACTTTCTGCAATCTTTTACTTTCCTGCAAAGCAATTTCATTTCTTAATTGTCCAGAGATCAAGTACCGGCACCTCCCATAAGGGATAACGCTCAAGTTGACTCTATTAACTTAATAATTCTGTAATTCATTTTGCTTACTGTAAAAAAACAAATCTACAATTTGCTTAAAATATACAACCTAAACTGTCAGTGTATCCTCTGCCCCCTTGTTATCTCCCTTTAGGGAACTCAGGTAAGGGTATGAAAAGCGAAGAGGCTTAGGGGCTCTAGTTTAATAGGCATCTGTCTTGCTATTTTTCCGGTTGATTAAAAACAGTGACCTCGGAAGCTAGTTGGAGTAGAAGACCGTGGGGGGTCTCTAGGCGTTCTACGTCCTCCTTGTTGAGCACCGGGGCATTGGGGTTTGACCTGGGAGCTACAGGTGGACTTGTTTCCACTGTTTCGAGCGCACCAGCATTCCCTCTTTGACTTGAGAAATACTCGATTGGGGTAGTCACACCACCGGATCTAAAACTTAAACAAAGACTTCAACTTTAATAAAATTTATTAAAACGAACCAAGAGACATTGAAAAACATCTTACCCACATTTCAGTTTTTGTATTTGCTTCAAAGTCCTTGCTTTTCAAGGCTTTCATTTTACAAGTACATCTTGCAAGCATCTCAATTTCATTTCAGTACCTTGCACTTTCAAGTATAATATCTTTAAAGTACTGTGGCACGCTTGAGTAAAACATTGTTTAATCTTGTAACTTGAAAGCAATCTGTTGTTTGATCTTTGACATAATAACTTGTTCATCCGGTGTATATCTTGTTTCTTTTCAGGTATCACTGTATATTTGTTTAACCATTCTTTAGCATTTGTTCATATTGTTGATATTGTGGATCTTGCTTAGCTTAGGCAACTGTGGATAATCATTCTTAATTCTTTTGTAAGTTTGTAACTTGTAATCTTTTGACTCCATTTAATCTAGGCACTGATCTTGTAATTTTGTAACCTTAATAAAATAAAATCCCTTTAACTAAATTGTTAATAAACCTTCCTGTAGGGACTACCCCCCTTAGCTCTGTTGGGATTTGGCCTAAACGGAGGAGTTGGTAGACTGTGGTGACAGTGGTCCCCAGTGCTAACTTGCCCCCAAGGACACACAAAGCGGGTTGGAGACTTCCCCGTGTCATAAAGTGTGTATTAGGCGGCAACAGAAGTTTCTCGACTTTCCTTCCAAAATACCAAACTGGAAAAAGAATTAGAAACAACTCAAGACATTGCATTTTCCAGAACAAGCAAGCTAGCTATGGCTAATGGGCTTTGTAAATACTCTGAAAATAAAATGGATCAAATGCAAAACTTGAAAAATATGATAATGAGTGGGGGTACTGAGTTTGAAAGTCATATTATTGATGACACAGATCCCTGGAATCTTGATTCAGAAGATGTCAAGAGAGAATTGTGTTCAAAGAAGAAGAGAGGTGGCCCTGTCTCAACGCTCATAAAAGATTACTCGCGGATCGTCAAACAGAGCATGTTTGCAAAGACTCGCTTTGTGTTCCAAATCAGCCCGAGAATCAAGTTGCTTAGGATATCGTCGATGTTTGTGGAATTTTTCTCAAAGCTCCTTTGGGCGTGATTGATGAAGCTGAGATGTCTTACGGGAGATTTCATTAGTAAAACTCTCCCCTTGATATCACAATTGGCAACTGAGTCACGTGGTTTAAAACCAGTTCCTCTGACAATTGACTCTTTTGGAGTTTTTTCCACTGATCCCATTATAGCATATCAAAGTTTCGTGGTAGCATATCAAAGTTTGCACATTGAGCAATGGACACGAGGGTATCTGAAGTTAGTGGTGACACAAATGTGTTTTGAACCTTAACTGGCGCATCAATCTGTTGATTGAGTAAATTGGCGATGTATTCACTGTCAGTTAGCAGTTGTGGGGGTATCTTCATGTTTTTCCTTTGCAGCCAAAGACGTGGATTTTGGTTGCATCTTCACCATTACAACATGTTTTTCTTTGGCAGCCGACGCTAAAGTTGGAACCCATTCATTTTGACAGTCGAGTCTCTGTTGACAGCTGAGTTGGGGAGATCCAATTTCATTGATGATCGAAATCTGACGATTGATGAGATATTAGATTATGACATCACTAGCGTCAATCATGGAAAAGTCCACATTTTTCTTGGCAGTCGACTGCTCAGCTTACATGGAGGTCTTCACGGGTCTTTGGTGTCATTTTTCAGTCGGACAGAGACTGCTGCTAACAAAAATACTTGCTAACCGACAGCCATCAGTTTCTCATCAGTAATATATTTGGCACCCGTGTCAGCCCTTTTTTCTTTGAATAGTCAACGTAGATATGGAAGTAGCGTTCAGTTCATAGCACCTGAGTTTCAGTTTGGTGCTCAGAATGACAACCGATTACAATTGTGAAAGAGTCAACTCTGTTTTGTTGACTGCTGTTACGGGTTAAGGTTTCCACGTTTCAATTTTTTTATCGTGGCAAATCTACAAGGACCAGTGAAGGAGAAATCCACTTTAATGGAGTGAGGGTCCTCTAAATACGCATGAGGAATTAGTGGAGTTGCTTGTGGATCTAAAATAAACACTTTAATATTTTATTATTTCTTTTATTATTTACTTTTTTTAGAGGCATTTTAGGCCTATAAAGAGCATGGCTCTTTCATTTGTAAAGGATGGAAAAAAGTTGGGAGGATTTTTCCCGTCAAGCCAAATAGAAAAATCATCTGGGGTTTTGATACATTTGGGCATCTCTTTCATGGTTGCGGGTTTGATTATAAGTTGTAGAGTGAATCTAGCATAGAAGGGCTATATTCTAGTCCATTGGGCAAACATTTGCAGTTGTCAAGTTGTTTGTTGACGTTGTGTTTTCAAAAGATCTTAGGAGCAATAGACAGTAGTCAGTTTCTCCTTATCTTTGATTATGGAACGTGTTGCCGCCTAATACACACTTTATGACACAGGAAAGTCACAACCTGCTATGTGTGTCCTTGGGGGCAAGTGAGAGCTGGGGACCACTGTCACCACAGTCCGCAACTCCTCCGTTTAGGCAAGATCCCAACAGAGCCAAGGGGGGTAGTCCCTATGGGAAAACTATGTTCCAGGTTTATTAATTAATTAATGATTAATTAAAGGGATATTTTCTTAAGAAGAGGCTAAGACCTTATATGAAACAAGACCAGTGCCTAGATAATGGAGTCAAAATATTTACAAGTTACAAACTTAAAAGAATAGGAATGATTATCTACAGATTAAATTATCTAACCATGAAATAAATGAATAATACAATTATGAACAATAAGGAATCAATTATTAAGCAATATACAGATGATTCACCAATGTAGACAATGAACAAGATTTACAATATGGAAGAAAAATGCTTTAAGTACAGATTATTAAGCCAGCAGTAAATTAAAGGAAAATAGAAATACTTTAAGCAGTTAAGCATTCACCACATGAACAATCTGCAAAGCTGAAAGTAAATGAAGCTGAAAGTAAAGTGTTGGAGTGCTTGCAGTAAAATGAACTTGAAAGTGCTTGTACTGAAACCTTGAACAGCAAGGCAAAAATAAACAGAAGACAAATGTTGGTAGGACGTTTTGCAGTGTCTCTTGGTAAATTTTAGTAAGTTTTATTAGAGTTGTTCTTCTTTGATTATGTTCTGGAACCGGTGGTGTGACTACCCCGATCTAGTTCTTCTCAAACCGAAGAAAGATTGATGTCGCGCTCAACAGGTGGGAACAAAGCCCACCCCTAGCTCACAGGTCAATCCCCAATGGCTCGGTGCTCACAAGGAGGACGTCGATGCGCCTAGAGACTGTCCC
>LPNX010709307.1:4355-24072 GCA_001517045.1 Pseudotsuga menziesii | reverse complement strand
CTTATGTATATTTTGTTCACTTGTTTTGTTGAATGTTGTTTATTCTCCTCAACTGACACCAATAACTTCGGAAAATATAGCAAGTGGGGTTCGTTGACTAGCGCATTTAAGCAACTTTGCCAAACAACTTTGATAAAATTATTTGATATGAAGAGACACATGATAGATTATGGAAATATATATATTGGCATTGAATCAAAGGATATGGTGATTTGTAGTTCACACAACAAAGATATTGATTGCACATTGGCTAAATTTCATTTGTTATGATTACATAGTTTCTATTATGAAGCAGGAGACTACATGTTCAATGCATTGGCAGTTTTATCGCAGTTCCACTATTCAACACTTGAAATAAGACAAGGGATTGTGAACCATTTTTTCCGTTGCTTAGATCGAGGAGACCCCATGACCCTATTGTTATTGTGGTCAAAGCTAAGCATTGAGATCTTGGCCTCTTTGCACAATGTTTTGGATGTTGCCATGTACTTGGAATGAATGTGCTTGTCTGCATCACAAGTAAGTGGCCATTTTGTAAATGGGCTATGGGGTGATTTATTTAGATGTAGACACCACATGAGTGGGATGTGGATCAATGTGCACAACTGAAATGAAAATAGAAACAATCACATGCATTACAATGTTTTCCAGGAATTATGGCTTTTAATTGAATGAAACATTATCTTTACAATAGGAAATTACAATGTGAGACTATGCTTTGATCAATCGGCATGGACATCGGCTTTTATACCACCTTCATCAAAACATAGGTGTGAGGGAATTCTTTGTCCTCAACAACCACTCTTCCACTAGGATTAGTAACCCTTGTCTCTGAACACATACCAATATTTATAGTGACCTAGTGGAGCAGATAGTTCACAGTGTTAGGCAGGACATGCTGAGAAGCATTGTCAACCTAGAAGTGGGTCAAGACTTGGCAGCTCTGTATTTCACACATACAGTGGAAAATATGCAGAAGTGGGACTCAGAGAATGGTCAGGCGAGACATCCCAAAAGGAAGACGTAGCAAAACCTATGAACGTGTGAATTCATATCTAATTGGTTGGTTAATGTGAGGCATATGTTTCTCTCATTTTGGGTTAGTGGTCTGATTTTTATGATTTTTGTAGATTCTAAGTCTTGTTGATAAAAAGATAGTTAGGTCAGGTCTCAAGAAATTATGGAACAATTTGATGACTTTTTTTAGTTGAATTTGATTATATCATCAGATATAAGAGACCTGGATGAATAATTGGATGAGTTATGCTCTCTCTACAAGGCTCTTAATTTTGTAATTATGGTTCTTTGATTTTATTACAATAATAGAAGGATTTTCAAGCTTACCCACATCAAAAAGATTTAGATCTATAACTAAAATGCCATACAAAACCGATTGATAACTATAAGAAACTAATTATAATCATGACTATCCAATAATGAAACTATGGTTTGATCCTTATTATTATTCCTTTCCTTTCAGGGAAAAACTTTAACAATCAGCTTTTGGCATTCGAGCTGTGTTGGGGCACGCACCTTAACTGTCCTTAAGTTGTGTAACTTCGCGGGTTTTGTGGGGTTTTGTAAGCCGAGTTACGACTCAAAACAGTCTTAGGGGTGTCGGGGTTGAGTCAAAGTCCTCTTTTTGTAATAAACCCATGGTTTAAGTCCAGGGTTTAGGGTTCGGGGTGCCCATGGTTTAAGTCCAGGGTTTAGGGTTCGGGGTGCCCATGGTTTAATCCCATGGTTTTGTAATAAGTGCTCTGTATAAATAAGCACTCTTGTAAAGAAGATAGGTTAGGCTTTTTGATGTAAGATGAATAGATGCGAAGCTAAGGCTATTTTGGTAAGAAAGGTTAAGTCCCAGCTATGTGTGTGGATGACCTCTGCAGCTGTGTGCGCAGAGGGTTTTTGGAGATTAGGAAGATCTGCAGCTGTGTGTGCAGAGGCCTGCAGCTGTGTGCGTGGCTTTGAGGACTTGAAGAGATCTGCAGCTGAGTGCGCAGATCAGAACTGTGGTTTTTGTAAAGAGTTGAATAAAACACAGTTCTATGGACGTAGCCCCTACACTGGGGGTGAACCACGTTATATCTTGTGTCATGGTTCTTTTGTGTTGTTTTTTTATGTTCTTTTATGCATTGATAAAGTAAATAAATGATAAATAGGATCACTGCTATAAACTAAATTCGCTGTGAATTCCCAGAAAAGGGTTAAGCAAGTCACTGTTGTTGATCTAACTGCGAAGTTATATATGTGAATGAGGAAGTTCTGTGTTGAATGATTATAAGTTATTAAAGGCTAAAGGTACAGTAATATCCCTATTATGCTTGTAGAAACCTGATTCTGCGGCACCCCATAGCTGTTTCGGGTGAGACTGCAACCTGCTCGTAGGTTGTTGCCGAAAGGGCCAACACTGTGGGTCTTTTGTTGGTGCGAAGTTCATGGTATAAAACCCAGGTCTGCCCTATAGCCCAAAAAATTAGTTCTGTTGCCGGTTGAACTCAGTATCTGCTCAAGAGGGGTTTACGTCATACCTCGAGGGCTATGTTCTGGAGATCCTCTGTGAAGGAAATTGGTGATTGGCTTGATGAGACTTATCTGAAATTTGCTGAGTAAGAGAACAAAGATTTGCGTCGTAGTGCAAACGAATTTTTACAAAGGTATGTTTTTTGTGATGTTTATGAAATTTTCTTTGGTAGTATCCACATAGAGTTGCACCAATGGTTATCCAGGTTGACAGAGAGAAGAACGAACTTACAAGAAGGTCAGTTTCCTGCTTGGACCCCCGCAAGAATTAATATACTAAAAAGGGTGAACAACGAGATATCTCGAGCTGTTGATTTCTGGACGGCGCAAACCCTCAAAGCATTTGTGACGGAGTTCACCATCGACATGAGTACCTCCTTTAGTGAAGCCGAGTGGCAGTTTTTCAAAGGACCAAGGGGTAAGTTTTTGAATTCATTTAGTTTGAGACTTAAAATGCTATTAGCTGAAAAGGGTATACTGCTCATTGAATCAGACTATTAGATTTAGTATTACTAACCTATGTTTGCAAGTGAAAATACCTTCGATGAGCAAAGTGGTTTGCTACGAAGTGGAAAAAGGTACAAGAGAGATTTTGGATCCTATTCCCTAGGTCAACATACCGAGTATTCCCCTGTAAATCCCATAGATTCTGAACCCGAAGAAACCCCTTCTGTTGGAAACCCTCCGATAACCCCGCAGCGCAGACCTGTTATCCCTGAGAACCCGTCGCAGTCCGAAAGTCACCCTAGCCCAAGTATTCCTGTTGTAGGTCAGTCTTCCCCAGTATGTTCCCCCCCGCCTACTTCCAGTCCCCCTCCAACCCCCCCTAGATCCATTATGGCCCACATGAACGATGATATTAAGCTCCCTGTTTTCAAAGGAACTGGATCAAAGGATCTAGAACAGTTCTGGTTTTTATGTGAAGCAGTGTGGACTGCTAAGAACATTACGGATCAAGATACAAGAAGGGCGCAGCTAGTTACTTCTTTTAGAGACCGCGCCTTGACCTGGTTCATGAAGTTTTCCAGCACTCAGAACCCTGTCTTGACTGATATAAAAGAAGCAATGATAAAGGAATTTAAGAAGCCGAAATCAGAGTCGCAATGTATCACTGAATTGAAAGAGATTCAATAGAGGTGCGGAGAATCAGTGTGGGACTTTGATAAGAGGTTAAAAGTTCTTCTAGACCAAGTCAGTTTCACCATTGGACCTGCGCAGCACAAGGAATGCTTCATTGCAGCGTTGCTACCGCATATCAGAACTCCACTCATACAACAGAAGGTTGCTGACCAGCAAGAGGCTCTGGAAATTGTGATGAAGCTTGAAACCGCTCCTGTCGACGATAATTCTGGTATAGCTCAAATCCAAGCGCAGTTGGTAGCGATGGCTCTGGAGCTTCGTGATATGAAGAAAGGAAAAACCGGTCGCGAAGAGGTTTGGTGTACACAATGTCGGACAGAAGGTCACGACAAGGAACAGTGTCCTGTGGTAAGAAATTACGTGAATACTGGTGCGCCAAACCCGTTCAACCCTACTGTTCTATATTGTGAGATCTATCGGACAACTGGATAGCATCGACCTGAGAATTCCTGTCTGCTCCAGAGGTATGTGCAAGTCCCCAAGAACCCCTATTGCAAGTTCTGTAAGTCAGTAGGACATAATGAAGATGAGTGTCGCAGTTTTGACCTCATGAGAGAGCGCACCTATGATGCCTATCGGGTACAAAATGAGGGACAGAGCAATGATGGCTATGGTTACCATGGTGGTGAATCAAGTAGAGGTGCTTTTGGAGGTCGTGGTCATGGTGGTATGGCTGGTAGAGGATGAGGTCAGGTGGTGTGTTATAACTATAACCAGGCCGGACATCTAGCTCACGACTGTCGGAACCCAACTACGACATGTCGGTATTGCAGAGCAGTTGATTATGTCATTGAGCAGTGCCCACAGCTGATAGCCAAGATTCAGGAAAGAAATAGTGCCCCAACTCAGAGTATTCAGCTGATTACTGTGGAGCAACGACCTGTCCCATCCATTAATGTTGTTACCAGGAGTGGCGCCACGACCGAAGTGTAGAACAAGGAAAAATAGCTTGACGAGGCTTGGGTTCCTAAGGCCCCGGAGAAAGTCCCAGCATTTGATGTCGAAAGAGAAAAAGAGACATTCATGGAAGCCAAGAGAGATTTTGCTGACCCAAGCACATCAATAGCCCCTGTGCAACAACATCAGCAAGAGTCGCAGCCGCAAGAAGCTTTGACGGATAAAGTAAGTACATTGTCCTCATTTTTACAGAGCTGTATGAAACTCTTAAGAAATCAGAATGCTTTACACGAGTTGTAGAAAGTTATTGCTTCTTGTGAACCTCAGCGAAGTTCTAGTAAGACAAAAACTGTTCATAGAGTTAGAAGAACTGGTAGGGAAATGAGGTTGAATGCTCAGATAGGAGAGTATGAGATGACTGATGTGATCTTGGACTTAGGATCAGAAGTAAATTTCCTACCCAAGCAGACCTGGGAACAAATGGGAAAACCTACCCTGGAATGGTCCCCTATACAGTTAAGGTTAGCCAATCAGCAGAAGATTGTGCCCCTAGGAAGATTCCCTAGTGTCCCAGTGGATATTGCTGGGGTCAATACTTTAGCAGACTTCGAAGTTATTGAGATCATTGATGACAACAATCCCTATCCAGCCTTGTTAGGAATTGAATGGGAAATGGAAAATGCTGCAGTCATTAACTTTAAGAAGAGACATATGACTTTCGAAGGGAAGGGTTTGAGAGTCATAGTGCCACTGGACCCTTCTCAAGGAGAACGGTACACATAACCACTCAGAGATGAAGATCAGGATATCCTAGATCATATCTATCATATCACAGCTAAGGAAGAAGATTATGTTGACCCTACTGTTGAAGGTACAATGGACTGACAGTGTGACAACTCTTGGATGACAGATTCAGATGATGGGTTAGAAAACTGGCAGAACAGACTTTATGAGCTACATGGACATAGATGTGCCAGACTTACCAAATCTCTCAGATGGCTTGGTGCACAGGTAAGCGTGAGGATACGAAACTCGCACAAACCATGAAGGAACGCTTCGGCCTGACGAAGGGAAAATGAGGGTATCACACTTCCGCAATTCAACACAATAATATTCGCTTCGTAGCTAAGATTTTAGCATGCAAGCTCATGTGAAAGTGTAGACCATATGAAGTGCCTGCCCCGGTTATCAGAATTGCTGCGAACTGTGCTGAAGGCTACAGTTACAACTGGGCAGCGTATATCGCGAAGAAATTCCTTGAAGATGCTCGCGACACGCAAGAGAAAGGTAGGCCCTTTCACTATTCATGGTTGATAGTCCTTATCGCCTTGGTAGGATGGCAAGAACCTACCGAGGCACAGTTTGCTGCTATACCTCCGGACATGCCTGGCGCAGTAAGGTACGCCTCTCTGTGGGGTTCCCAGGATAAAACCCTACAGCAGATGACAAACTGTGTATTTGCCTTTTATATGATGAGTATCTCATATGAGATCACAAAAACTCCTCGGCTCAGTAATGAGTTATTTGCTCAATACGATGGCACAACCCATTTCAGCGTCGACATGCATCATATTTTCATCCAGGCCCGCACGGATCAAAAGCATCAATGGTTTAAGTTACCGTATGTAGTGACCCAAGAAGACATCTGTGCGGTAGTTCAACAGTGGCCGGATGAATGGTTAAAGGACGTAGGGACAAAACCCACCATTCCAGTTCCCCCAGTTACCAATGTGGGCACAGGCCCTAGTCGTACACAGCAGCAAGACCCCCCCGAAGACAGTGAAGAACAAACTGAGTTGCAGTAGATTGAAAGCGACCAGGGTGGAGATGATGGAATTGAAGAAGAAGAAGAAGACTCAGTTAAAACTACTTTAGATCCTAATCGACAGGATAAGCGCAAGACACCAGAGCTAGAGGAAGTGAGCAAACCCCAGTCCCGGAAGAAAATGAAGGCGTCGAAGGACAAGAATATTGACGAGGAGCCCAGCCTGACAAGTGAGGCGCTTGACCAGGCTCTATCGAAGTCCATAGAAGTTCTCACCAAGAAATGGTCAGAATTTGCAGCTACGCATCTGGATGCCATCACCGGTGTAGCAAAGCATATTTCGGAGTTGAAGGACTTAGCAGAAAAATCACTGACTGGCACTGCAGCAAGCAGCGCCCCAGTAAGCGCATAGCCAGACCTACGGCAATGGTCCGAGATAACAAAGGCCAAGTGTCAAGTGCAGCCCTCATATTAACTGACGTAGCATCTCGCACGGAGATGAGCATGAAGGTTGGAATAGATTACACTAAGATGTCTATGACGGAGCTACATCTCTGTCAGTTAGCAATTATGAAGGAAATCCAGGCACGAGACCAGTATTCACAAATGCAATTGGAAAATTCCATCAGTCAGCAGCAGGGCATCGCAGCGCAGCTGGAGGCAGTGGAGCAGAGAAAGAGGGATGCAGAACGTAAGTGGATTACATTGGTACGAGTTTTGGATGAGGCATGTCGAAGTCTTCCTGACTTCAACGTACAGCAGGTGGAAGAGCCAGAACAAAGAATAGTCAGGCTGAAAGACTACGCCTAGCAGTCTCGCAGTAAAATAGAGAAGCTCAAATCCGAACATGAGGCTCAGATTTCGGAGCTTCAACTCTGCATCATCCCGGAGAGCCCACCAGAGGTCAAGCAGCAGCATCGCGCAGATATTCAGGCCTCAGCAGCGAAAATTTTAGATATCGTGAGTAGCGCAGCAAAGCTGCTAGAAGACAGTATTGAGGCCTGGACCACCCTGCAGGAATATCCAGAAGTAGGACAGCTGCAAGAAACCATCAGGCAGCGACAGACAGAGTTGGATGCAGTACATGATCAATGAGTACATGGGGTAACAAACAAGGAGTACATGATCAATGAGTTTTCAATAGTGATTTTCACAAAAGAGAAAAGGTCAATACATAATACGTTTTGATCTTGTTGTAAACATTTAAACCATGGTTTTGATATAATTTTCAAGCACTGTTTGGAACTATAGTGAAGTGGGTGAAAAATTAATCTACGTGGAAGTTGGTGGAGGTATAAAAGTTCCCACGTGAAGGGATCTTTGGTGCTCCCAGCTGGATAAAGGGGAAAACCCAAAGCGAAGCCTGAAAGGATTTATTTTTGTGTTTTGTTGAGCTGTGAGAGAGCCGAGGGCTCGACCCTTTCTGCATAGAAGAATACTTACCAAAGAAATGATTATTGCAACTTGGAGAGTCATAGACTCATCCTCCACTGGTACCTTTGCATAGATAAACGTTACCATGGGTTCTTCGCTGAGGCTTCAATACTTGTTCCTTCGCTGAAGTTTCAACACTGGTTCCTTCATTGAGGTAAGATACTCCTTCATGCTGTTTTGCTTTCAGTTTTCGATTTTACATTATAATGTTGAAGCTCAATTTAACCCTCTTCCAAAATGTCTTATTGGTAGGAGGGTTTCGTAAGGTGCTCGACGAGTTGGGTTTACAGAAGAAGCTGGGGTTGAGGGTACCGACGTCGAAGGGTTCTGCTAAGACCCAAAAGTCCTTTGAATCCTTCGTTCTTGGACTATGAAAAGATTTCGCAAGCTGGAAAAATAGAGTTCTTTTTTGTTCTGATTTTGTTTTGGAGATACCAGGGTTCCTTCGAGCTATTCTGTTGACGGTAAACACTTATGTGTTGTTTTTTTGCCTTTACGGCGTTATTGACAGAGATAATTTATATGGTTTTTAAAAGGCCTTTAGGCCATGAACAATTTTGATATTTTATATTCCTGAAATCTTTACAGACTATGAGTCTACGTAAAAAGATGTATTTTGATACTTTTAATGTAAAATTTTGTCCAAGGTTTTAAACACTACGCATTATTGCAATTTCGCCTCTATCTTGGTTTAGTTCTATCATTTTGCTTTTGGGTTTACCTTGTAACTGATGAATTGAAAATATTACTCTGTGTAGAATTCATAGTTTGTTTATTGTTCCATGAAATTAATTTTACAAGGATTATAAGGCGATAAGGCCATTGAAATCTTGGTTTTAATATGGATTTAAAATATTATTAAGATAGTTTATAACATTTAGAACAATTTTGTATAAACGTTAATTTAAAAAGGTTACCAATCTGATTTTCGGATGGGTATGATCCGTTGTTGGTTGTGGCCTTACTTTGTTATTGAACCTAGGGTATTTTCAATGTAGTTTCCAGTTATTTTATTACTTGGGAAAAATTCTTCGCCTTTTAGGCTTGAACTCTTGACCTGTCATAAGAATAAATTTAGATGGGAAAGTTGGTTTGATTTTTATAGTTAAATTTACTATTTGTTAATTGTAATATGTTAACCCTAAATTCATTTTTTGTAAAATAAAAGATGAGTTATTCGGTTGTTTGCAATGGTACTGGGTAATTTATAAAAAATAAGCCTTTTAGTTGTGTATTAGTAACTAGAATAATTCAGAATTTAATAAGCCTTTCGAGGGATAATCTACTATGAAAAATTGTTTACACAGTAAAATTTATTCCTCCTAGAAATAAAACTTCCTATCTTATTTTGAAAGCAAATAACAGTTTAGAAACTCTTAACATTTATGAAAATGTCTCAGAATATAAACATAAAACAATTTTAAAGTTAAAACTCTTGAACAATGTAGAACTTGTTAACTTCTGAAGTGGATAAACACCCAAAGAAGACCATTCCTCCTAACCGTCTCCTGAAAGCAGCCAAGATTACTTGCTTTAGGATGCTCGAGCTTGTTCACTGAACCACCAGGATAGAGATTCTATGTAGAATCCTATTCAATACTCTTTGTAACTTAACATTCACACTTGCAGTAAAAAAAACTCTTAGCATTTCACTATAACTTTCCCCTCATTGAATTTCCTCTTGTGTGCCTAACTTTGTAGTTTCTAGTAAATCCAAAAGTTCAATATTGAGAATTGTAGTGAACCTCCTGCACATTTGATGGTATATATAAGCTTGCCTTTGTCTTTGGTTCAACTTTGCAATTAAATGAGCCACCTACTCAGTTCTTCCTTTCTTGGGAACATGGCCACAATTATAGGGAAGTTTGCTCCTGCAACAACTAGAAAGTGAATGTTGTTACTGCCAATTGTCACTTTTGTCTTCTACAGTAGATTATTCCTCCTAGTGGATCAGTGAATACTCTTCAACAATCCTCTTTGGATAGGTGTCTTTTCTTTTATTTATATAATATTAAAATATTCAATTATAGTCATCTTTGACCATCCTTGGTCAACAACATAAAACTTTACAATAAATTTTAAAGTAATGTCTTTTCACAAAAATAAAATGTTTTTATTTCTAAGTGGGTTACAAACACTCCCTCTTAAGTTCAACATCGTCTTCGATGTTGCTTAAGTATCATCCAAGCCTTCCTGGAACAAAATTGGATATGTCTCCTACATATGATTCTCCAATTCTCAGGATGCTTCATTTGGACTAAAGTGCTTCCATTGCAACTTTACTTGACCAATGGTGCGATTCCGGAGAAAAATTTCTCTCTTGTCGAGGATACAATCCGGTTCCACCTGAAAATATCCTTTTGGTTCTACCTGAATAACATTCCCATCTATTACATGAGTAGCATCATTTCCATACTTTTTCAATATAGAAATATGAAATATGTTATGTATTTTGAGATTAGGTGGAAAATCTAACTAATAAGACACTAGTCCAACTCTTGACAATATCTCAAATGGTACACAATACTTGGGTGCTAATTTAGCGCAACTCCCCAACTTAAAGGATTTTTGTCTGGGTTTTACCTTGACAAAAGCATGCTCACCTACTTGAAATTCTTTTTGAGTTCTTTTAAGGTGTGCATGACTCTTTTATTTGTCTTGTACAATTTTTAGAGTGCTTTGTACCTGTTTCATTGTTAGTTCCATTTCTTTTAATAGGTTAGGTCCTAACATTAATTTTTCCAACCAGATTACTCCATGTAATGGGGGTATTACATTTTCTACCATACAGTATTTCAAAAGGACTAAGTTTAGCTGAAGCTTGATAATGATTGTTATATGCAAATTTGACTAAGTGCAGATATTCTTCCCATTTCTTTGGATGATCCCTAACATACATTCGTAACATATCTTACAAAACTTGATTTACTCTTTTTGTTTGTCCATCCGTTTGCGGATGATAAGCGGTACTGAAATTTAGTTTAGTATATAATCCTTTAAACAATGATTTTCAGAAATTACTAGTAAACTTAGGATCCCTATCAGAAATTATCATCTTAAGAATTCCATGCAAACGAAAGATTTCCTTCATAAAAATATCAGTTCAATATTAGCATCCTTATAACTAGTTTTAACAGGTATAAAATGAGATGCCTTGCTATGTTTGTCTACCACTAGCATCACATAATCATTTTGCTTTTGATTTTTAGGCACTCCTGTTTTTTTTCCTCGAAAAAATTCGTAATTATATTTCATTGAAGAACAAATTACATAGCACATCTAGGTGGATCAATATAGACCCACAAACATTGTCACAGCTTTCCCGTCTCAAAGAGACAATAACAAAAATAGTAACAGCATAAAAAAAAACGAGTCTGTAAACAGCTCTGTAAGCCATAGTAATGTAAAAATAGAAAAATGATTGTTCCTATACAGCAAGCCAAAAATAACCTTGAAACTGTCAATGGGTCTGAGCAATCAGCTGCGTTGACTTCATAGACTGGCCACCCCACGTTGAGATCACACCCAAGCCACCCTGTCGTGGATCTTTCCTTCAAGAAATCCATATATTTGCATAGCAGCATATGAATGAACCTATGGAATTACTAGCAGTGACACCAATCATCCATATATTAACATGATAGGATAATTGAATCGTGTTATTAACCACGCATATAGATCCTCATACAATGATATCACCTGCGTTTAAAACTTCATGGAATGGCCGGTGATAGTAGCTATAAGCCCCTGTGGGAGCTAACATCTGAATCCTCCATGTACCATAATCAAGCTGCAATGCTTCTTTGGACAGCCAGTCTGCCACCCTATTGCGTTCCCTGTATATATGAGTGAATGTTAATTTATTGAAATGTTGTTTGAGTAAAAGTATCTCTTCTAAAATAGGAAGCAGCCGCATGACATTGCACAGATGAACCTCTTTTACCCATTCTATTACTAACATGGAATCCCCAAAGACTTGTAATGATAGGCATCCCTGTTCTAATGCAAACAGTAATAGAAGTCTAATAGACATAAGTTCAGCAAAATTGTTAGATCCTCTCCCGAGGCCAGCAGAGAAAAGGAAAAAATGTGATTCGGTTTTATATAAACCCCCCCCCCCCACCACAATGAAGTTGATTATCCTGGGAAGCTCCATCGAAGTAGCCCCACGGCATCGACTTATCAATATGTTCTTCTCTTATAACTCTGATCTTACAAGGCCGATCAGATGTCCAAAAATGTTGAACAATAGAAACAGCCTGGGCAGCAAAAGATTCCAAAGGAGACCTGCAATCCTGAAAAATCACCTTATTCCTAGTGAGCCAAATCCCCCAGATGAAGATGCATGGTAAATCCCTTAGTGATAATGTATGTCGACTCTCCCACCAATTTAAAAAAGCTTCATGAACACTCTGACCAATCCAAACAACCTGAACCCTGAGCAGATTGCAAATATCTGCCCATACCGCCCTTGTGTAGCCACAACTGATAAAAAAATGAGCAGTAGTTTCTTCTTCCTGTCTACACAGTGCATAGAAGCCCGGTCCCTTATAACACCTTCTCTTAAGAACCTCCCACGTCGGAGCTTTATTTTCGAGAACCGCCCACATGAGAATCTTTGCCTTTCCCGGACAATTCAGTTTCCATAAAAATTTTCACCACCATACCAGCTCCCGATTATGGACTTCCACATTAAGCTGGATGTATCCAAGCTTGGGTGTGTATCTTCCAGCGGGATGATGATCCGAGACCAATTCATCCACCCTGTTGCTGATTCTGATGTGAGTATCCCTCAGTCTGGAAATATAATGTTCCCATTCGAGCAAGAGTGGTTCAAATAAACCAAGTCTGCCTCCTGTAATCCAACCCTGAAACCATAATGTAGTAAATTCCGGATCTGCCACATCAACCAAAAACACCATTCTTCCTTCTCTTAAACGCTGCCTCAAAGCTTCTAAAAGAATATGATCCCCTTCACAGCCCACCCATAGATCCAGCCCAATCCGAAGTAAACTTCCATCCCCCACCCTCCAAACCAGCCCAGAACCGATTAAGTCAAAAAATTTTATCACTGCTTTCCAAACCACCGAACAATTTCCCCTGGCCTTGTTTTCCATCCGAATCCAATCCAGAAGGGAAGAAGGTGCTATATATTTATGGTAAACCACATTTGTCCATAAACTCTGAGAATGTATAAGCCTCCAAGCAACCTTTTCCCCCAGGGCTTTTGCAAATAAGAAGATATTTTTTAAACCCCATCCTCCCAAGGCCTTGGGCACAGCTAGACGATCCCATTTAACCCAGACCATGGATTTTTGATCACTCTTTCCCTGCCAAAGGAACGCGAAGCATAGTTTTCTCATCTGCTCCAAGATCCCCACTGGTATCCAAGAGAGAGACATCCAAAAAACTGGTATAGCCTCCAAAACAAATTTGACCAATACTAACCTCCCTGCCCGTGACAGCCACTTGTGACTCCACCCATGTAAACTTTTCTCCAACTTGGCCACTAACCAAGCCCAATCTGCCTTGAGATATGATTTGGGTTTGAGATAGAACCCCAGATACTTTAGGCCTGCATCCAACGCCAATGTCTTGTAGGGAAGTCTGACAGCAATTCTTCTAATCTCCTCCTTAGATAAATTTGAACTTGAAATGGTCGATTTGCCTATATTGACTTGCATTCCTGCTGCAACTTGAAGTAATCTGAGCCCTTCTGCCAATTTTTCGATGCTTTGTCTCGACCCATCACAGAACAAAAGAATGTCATCAACAAATAGAAGATGTGTAATGTACAATGCCTGTGAAATAGGTATACCCCGAAGAGTTCCTTCCTCCTTTGCAGCATGGATAAAACGACTAAGCCCTTCAGCAACCAATAAAAAAAGCAGTGGGGAGAGCGGGTATCCCCGTCTTAAACCCCTCCCTGCTGTGAAGAAAGGATTGGCTGAGCCATTAATTAAGACAGCAAATGAAACAGTGGTTAAACATGCCATAACCCATCTAGTGAATTCATATGAGAAACCCAAATGTGTAAGAAGCATTCTGATGTAAATCCAGCTAACCCGGTCATAGGCTTTGGATAAGTCTATCTTAATCACTGCTCCTTTCTGTTTCTGAACTTTCATCGTATGCAACCCTTCCTGTGCTACTCCAATCGCCTCATGTATTTGCCGGCCTTCTAGAAAGCCAAACTGTTCGCTAGAAATATGCTGAGACAGCACCTCTTTCAACCTTCTTGAAATTACTTTGGAGATAATCTTGTAAAGACAATTGCATAAAGGGATCGATCGATAATCATCAAACCCTTTAGCATGATCTGATTTTGGGATAAGGGCAATAAAAGTAGCGTTTATAGGGCCGTGGATAAAACCTGATTGCCTTGAATCTTCCACCACAGCCAACAAATCACGTCCCACCAGGTCCAAGAAACCTAAAAAGAATTCAATAGGCCAGCCATCTGGTCCTGGACTCTTGTCTTTATGAAAAGAATCTAAAACAGCCAACAACTCCACATCTGTAACCTCCCCCATCAGCTTCCGATTTGCCTCCTCGTCCACAAACCTAGGGAAGAGTTGTGCAACATGAATGACCTCAACAATAGAAGCACCCGGCTGTTCCTTGAAGAGGGTTCCAAAATGATCAACTCCCAATGCAGCCAATCCATCAAAACTGGACACCATCTCACCTTCAGCCGAAGGTAACTCCCAGATGGTGTTGGAGCACTTCCGACCTTTTGCATATGCGTGAAAAAATTTAGTATTCTCATCCCCACAATGTAACCAAATCGCCCCGCTCTTCATTCGCCAAGTAGCTTCCCTCTCACACAGAATATCATTCCTCTTTTTTTCCCATGAGAGCAATTCCTCCTTGCTATGGGCATCCAAAAATCCCAATCCACAAGAATTGAGAAGTCGATCAATAGCCACCTCACTTTCACTGAGAGTCTGTTCATCCAGAACTCGTTTTTCATGCGCCCACTTAATAGTGGCCTGCTTAACCCTCTGAATATTATTATGAAAGTGTGCACCCGCAAAAACCACATCCTATGGAATGTTTTGGACCCACATTCCCGCTACCAACTTTTGAAAACTCTCTTCCTTCAACCAAGATGGATTAAATTTGAACGGGCTAGCAGGCTTGCAACGTTGACCTCTTAATTCAAGAAAAATAGGACTGTGATCTGATATACCTCCCGACCCAACCCACTGCCTAACCAACTCCACCCCATTCGCCAACCTTTCAGCCACCAAAAACCGATCCAACCTCTTTGCCACCCTATGATCCCCCACTCTCTTATTTCTCCATGTAGGGGATACCTTTGGCGGAATAATATCTAGCAGATTTTTTCTGGCAAAAGATTGAATGAAGAAATTAGCCAAAGCATCCGGGAATGCCTTTGGCTCCCAAACTTCCGACACACCTAAAGAGAGATTTAGGTCTCCCCCAAGAACCAGTTCCCGATCATCAAAGATCTCCATTTTCAACAAGGAATCCCAAAAACTCGCCCTATTCAGATAGGGACAATAAACATTAAGAATTGTTACCATCTTTCCAATCTGAGCATCCCACACCTCCAATCCCACCCCCATCGAAAAACCCCAGGACAAATCACATCTACAGCTCTTCATATTCCACCCAGAAACCACTCCTCCAGATCGACCTCTAGCATCAATCCCAACAAACTTCCATCATGGGAGCAAAAACTCCAACAATCTAACCACAACCTCACTAATCCCCATAGTCTCTTGAAACAGAACAATATCCGGCTGGTTCAGGTCCACCAACCTTCGAAGTGACGATTTTTTAATGGGACTTGCCAACCCACGACAGTTAAAGGACATTAATTTCATTTAACAGACCCCCCTTGGGCCTTCACTGCTCTAAGTGCCCACTCAATAGAAGACTGCTTTCCCATAACCACATCCACTGTCGTCCGCTCTTGTGCTTTTGAGAGGTGATATTTTCTTCCACGTCCCCGAGCCCCCACACTCTTCGCAACTTCAGACAGCCCTTTCCCTCCTGGACATTCAACAGAAATCTCCCTATTTCGAAGAGCATAACGAATACTTCTGCTCTCTGAACTAGAAGAACGGTTTGTGGAAACAATAGAGGGAGAAATGAAGCTCTCAGAGGGCGGCATAACACAAGGGGCCACAGAAACGATAGAGGCCAAACTGACCAACAGAGGAGCACTAGAGAAATTGCCCCCACCCGCAGCCCAATGCATATCTGAATGTGGATGAAGTCTTCTGGATGCTGCCCGCGTTGATGAAGCCATATTGATCGGAGAAACACCTTCAGAGCCCAACCCCTGCCCTTTGGGAGTTTGAAATCTAGCAGAATTAGTGTCTGGTACCTTTGAGCAGCCCAGCTGTGGCTTACCACTGTCTGCCTGAATGCTGGGTCTCGAAACCACCTCCTGAGCCGATGCAGTTCCGCCCTCTACACTTCTGTCTGCTGTCCTAACCTCCTCACCTCCCATCCCCTTCTCATTATCAGAGACTTCTTTAATCCTTTTACCATTGTCCCTATAAGGGTATGGACAACTAGCAACCAAGTGGCCATAAGCATGGCAACGGTGGCATCAGAAGGGAACTCCTTCATAATCTAGTAACTGTGTAAAGTCTCCATCCTTTGTTTTGACTGAAATTTCAGGGGAAAGTCCCTGCTTGAGATCAATCTTAACCAAAATTTTTGCAACTGTATAGTAACTAGACTCCTGAAAAGTTCGATCAGAACAAACATATTCCCCCAGGAAGTTCCCAATGGCAGCAAACCGGATTTCGTTCCAAAGATTCATAGGAAAGCCGGGAAGTCTCACCCACAAGAGTTCTTTGTCCACCTTTTCAGTCTTAGAGTCGAAAAAAGGTGTCCAGCTTTTAAGCATTACTGGCACTCCATTCATCTCCCATGGATGAGTAGTGACCACCTCCACCTCCCTTTTGTTCTGTAAAATGAAGGCAAACCAGCCCTTGGTAAGTACCCGAATCCCAGGAGGCTGTTTCACCAAGCCCTCCCAGTGCTTCATAGCCCATCTCCGAAGATAGCTGGGACCAAATATTTTCCCACGGGCCCGCCCAACCACCGCTACCAGAGAGAGATCCTCGGCTTCTGCCATCGAGACATCAACACCCAAGACCAACTGTTCCTTCCTGACTCTGATTTTTACTGCCTTTGGTGGTTTCTTTACTGCCTCCACCTTGCCCTTACCTCCATTCCTTGGTAATTTCAAGGATTCAGCCACATGCAGAGGTCCTCCACTCCCCTGCAAGACCCCGTCCCGTTCACCAAGTGAAACTCCCACCGCAGTTCCAAGATCTGGCAACGCTTCCAAACCAAACAAATTTCCAACTGAGAAAGACCCTACCCCATCACTCACCGTCGACCGCCTGTATGCCTCACCAGAGCAACCAGCCAAATGAGAAGCAGGCCCCGGTAGACAAAATGCAGGACTAAACTGTGACGAAGATTTTCCAAGCAAACCAGCAGAAGAATGTCCAGCTGCAAAGCCCTCTAATGACCGAAAAAAGTCCAATTCAGCCCTCAAACCATCCAGCCCAAAAGAAGCTGTCGGCAACACAGTAGAAGGGTTTCTTGGCATATCATAATACATACCATCCATGCCAAACCCCCCTGCTGACTCGCATGGTCCACCTGACCCCAATCCAACCTGGATGTCCCCAACCGCCTCCAATTGCGAACCCCTCCCCGGATTCACCAAACCACCCGTAAAAATCTCCTGTTCACCAATACCATCAGAAGAATAATCCATAAGGTCCTCCATCTGTCTCCAAACCGACCCCTACTGTCTGCCAGCCACCTAGCCCAAAACCCAAGCAAGCGTCCAATACTGACAAGTCAGATAACCCTGTTCACATCCCCAGAAAAAATGCTAAAACACCCTGACCACCCGGCACAACCACATCATCCACCGAAAAGTGTGCCATTAACGCTTTCTCTTCAAAACTCAATAAGCATCAGGTGATGGATCTTTTTTAAAAAACAATAAAACAATGAGCAGGAACGAGTCTTGAATCCACCTCAAAGAGCAGGACTCCCATAAGACCCACCCAGGACAGAACCAAGAACAAAACTCAGATCACGACCTCCTCTCAAAGTGAGAACCAACCTCGAGCTTCCAATTAAAAGCCACATCCACATGCACAAGATCCAATGAGCCCAAGCTGATGGAGAACACTAGCAAAAATTTAAACAAAAAATGGAGCCAAAATATCGTCTCCAAAGTTCAACACTCAAGAGCAATGATCCAAACAATGGATAAACCTTCCAGTTGCAAAAATTTGAACCGAATTCCACAGGAATTCAGCGTCAGGAACCCCACTCTAGCATCTACAAGATCCTGGACAAAGCTCAAGAAACCTCCCAATGCAAACCATGGAAGATGCTTTGAAAAAATTTAAATCTTCTTCAAAAATAGGCACTCCTGTTATGAAATCAAGGTTGATAATTTCCCATTTCCAATATGGGATTGCTAATGGTTTAATAAACCTGTTGGGTGTCGATGCTCAACTTTAATCTGCTGGCATTTTATACACCTAGCTATATATTTAGCCACTTCGTTCTTCATATTGGGCCAGAAATAATATTTTCTTAACATTGTTATCATCTTTTGGTAACCAGGATGTCCTGAGTAAGGACTCTTATGTACTTCATTTAAGATCAACAATTTAATTTCTAGTACATTAGGTACATATAATCTGTTTTTATATAGCATTAAACCTTTTTCATTCAAATTGAAATCTATTTTTATACTTTCAGATTCATTTTTTGTAACTTTTTTCTCTTAAATTTTGATAATCTTTGTCCATTTTTACTTCATCTTCAAACTTATTGTCTAATTCTATTTTATAGCTGCTAACAACGGCTATAAAATTCCTATTGACATTTCAGCTTAAGGCATCATGCACTTTATTCTCCTTTCCTTTTATATGTTTGAGCTTGAAATCATATTCACTGAGGAAAGCTAACCATCTTGCTTGCCTTGCGTTCAAATTTTGTTGGTCAAACAAGTATTTCAAACTTATGTTATCAGGCATTAATAAAAATATTCTACCGATTAGATGATGGTGCCACATTTTTAAAGCATGTATTATAGTAGCCAACTCTAAATAGTAGGCAACATAATTCTTTTCATGTATTTTTAATTTTCTTGACTCATATGCTATTACATGACCTTCTTGCGTTAATAATCCACCTAGGCCCTCATTGCATGCATCAATGCATACAACAAAATCCTTATTTGGATATGTTATTTTTAAGATAGGTGCAGTGATTAATAATTCTTTTAACATATTAAAGATTTCTTCAAATTTTAAATCCCACACAAATCTTTTTCCCTTTTTCTGTAAGGATGTTATAGGATTCACGATCTTCAAGAATCCTTCTATGAATTTTTGATAATAACCTGTAATCCCCATGAACAATCGTACATCTGATACGTCTTTAGAAACATGCCATTCCGTTATTGCTCTTATCTTATCAGGATCCAATGATATCCCTTCCTTGGATATCACATGGCCTAGATATTGTATTTTGTCCTTAAATAATTCACATTTACTGAATTTAGCGTACAATTTGTGTTCTCTTAGAACTTGTAATATTATCTCTAGATGTTCATCATGTTCTTCTTTGGTTTTTGAATAAATTAGTCATTAGAGAGAATTTGACGTCAAAAATGGGCCTCAAAAGGACCAAAATGTACTATAAAAATCAACCAATTACATTCTAGTAGATGACATCATCCCCCATGGTTGAGGTGGCATTTCATGAGTTAAGAATGCTTATTTGTCACATTTTCTATGGTGGATGAAAATCCATAGTTAACCAAGGTAGTGGTACAAGTACTTTTAAGTCATAAAGTGAAGTACTCACAATAAAAGTCATTTCACACTTTTTCATAAAATAATATTATTGTTATTTTCAAGTAAAGTACCC
>LPNX010709299.1:5890-16608 GCA_001517045.1 Pseudotsuga menziesii | reverse complement strand
GTTGGATGCGGAATCAAATTCCGCATCCAACGAGCTCTCCCGATCGAAATTTGAGTAAAAACACAAGGAGATATGTCGAAAATACGAACACAAAAAATAGGTTTTTCTTTCTTCCTCTAAAATTAATCAATATTATTTTATTATTTTAACTGTTATTTTATTATTTTAACTTTTATTTTATTATTTTCCTTAGGAGGCCCATTTTAGACCCCAAAATTCCTCTAATGCTTATCTCGCAAATGTTATATTTATTTGTACTATTTGTTTTTATTCATGAAAGAGCTTCTATCAATATTGATAATAAGGATTCTCTATAGAATATATGTTTTGATTTTATTTTTAGCTTACTAGTTATGGAAATTATCACCCTGTTACTTGTATGTAAAAATAAAATAGTTGCTCACTAACAAGTTATCAACTTTCTTACTTACATTAATATCATAGTACATGTACTATTGTAACCACATACATTAATGTATTATCTACTAAAGTACCAATCTGATCATCATTTGCATTCTGTAGGGATGTTACTACCCAGAAATATCCTCGACATTATAAGCTTGATTATTGTAAAACTAATTGCATCATTTAAAGATGGAACACTATTTACCCTTATTTCCTAAATTTAAGTCAATCGGTGTCGTTCCAATGGCTATAGACTTGAGCATGGTTATTCTATTGTAATTTACTATTACCATAATGCCTCTCTTATATTAAGTTAATGTTTATAGTAGCTATTATGGTAGATCTTTCTACTATGATCAAAATTATTCACTATGCTAAGTACAGGTTATCTTGAACAATCACAAACTATCTTGCTGGATAAAAATTATGGTATATTACTAGTATTGACAAGTCGAGTAGAAACTAATGTCTATAAAAGTTTAAACCAAAGTCAAACCTTGTAAAAGTCATGTTTATAATATTTTACTATTCTATTCCCCTCCATATATTATAACTGCCAAGCTGTTGGTTTTTATGTGATAAGTTTGGAGTATAATACATGCATACTTTATCATCATTTTGCAAGTATATAAATCTAATTGTAGAAAGAAAGGTTCTAAAAATGATCGACTTCGGGATTATCCATAAGGTCAAGTGGTTACCACCTTTCAATAGGGTCTTCATTAAGAAATTATTGTTTAGCCATACGCTAAATTCGAAACTATCAACATTATGATATAGTTTAAGTATGAATATCGGTGTGATATATATATGCGTACTTCATAGTTCATGCATAGTTTGATAAAAATAATTCTTTTAATAATTTTGATGATTGAACCTTAGCTGGACTTTGGAATCGACCCTTGCATGGTTAGAAGTATTTGAGGCCATGTGGTCACTGCCTATCCATGTAGTGGCGATATAAAATCTTGCAACCCTATTCGCTTTATCATTTTTCCCTCAAAGTTCACACTGGCCTTCGGGCTACTATGCATAGTTTCATGGTGGCTATGAGGGTTATTCTTGTACTAGCTTGCTTTAAAAATTTGGTTTAAAGTTGCTATAGTCTCCTGAGTTTGGTCTTGTTGCCAACCTTCTTAGCTATGGGTTTTACTATGCAATATTTTACTTTTTTTTTTGCATTTGGCTTGCGGCCTGTCCTTAGCTCCATCTTGCTTTCCCCATGGCCTATCATTGTTGTGAGAAGCTAAGGCTTCATTGCTACTGGTTGTGCTCCATCGACATCGTAGGGTTTTGATGATTTTGTATGTGCAATTCACAGCTGGTGATAGTCTATTCGCTAGACTATTTGATACTCTTTAATTAAAGGTAAAATATTTGGTTTTCTTTTTAAAAATGATAGAATCACAGTAAAGTTGTTTTTACAATTAGGTTTTCAATAGAAAAATGGTCTTGTAATAACTCACGGCATCGTGCTCTCCTTGCAGGAACTCAAGATAGCTCTTGTAACCAGTGATGAAGATAATGCTGGCTAGATTTGAGGACTCATGGCTCGATCTGGTAAGCCCTAGGTTCAAAGAATGCATTCTTACCCTGCTTTTAGAGAGGGTTGTCGATGGTGAAACCCTAAGCTTGCAAGCTTGTTCGGTATTAAATACATGGTTTTTAAAAAGTTGTTTGTTCTATTTTGTTTAAAAACCCTTGCTATGTTGTTGGGTAGTCCTGACCTTGAGTCAGGTGTTGTAATTTGGTTAAGTTTTTAGCCTTGTAGCCTGTCAATGTAATACATTGGGTTTTAAGAAAGATTTACTTCAAGCTCAGTCTCATTTTTGTAGTAATCTTGTATATTGTGACTCTGTGTACGTTAGGGTTTTTCCTAATCGGCTGTTAATGAATAACATTACAGTCTAATATCTTTTGTAAATATATTATTGTTATTATTTAAGACTGTAACCCACTTGTAGTGTGTAATTTATAATATTAACGTACTTGTTCAAAATATACAAACTAGGGTTTTCCTGAAATGAAACCCTTGTCTAAATATGTTCTTCAATTTATTATTAACAGGGTTCTACTACTTGTTTAATTTGGTTGAATTATTGTTACAGGTGTGTTGTGATATTTATTTTTAAAATTGTACTATACATTTATTTTCAAGAAGGACTGTAACCAGTCTATAGTAGTTTAGTTGTTTATTTAGATAATTATCCAGGTAAATGGATTACAATTTAGATGTTTTGATTTATAATAATTAAATAAATTGATTAGGGTTTTAACCCTGAACTTTTCCTTCACATGTATAAGCCTGGCTGATATTTATAAAATAGTTTCTACATATGTAAAATTTGTAGTTTCATACTAGTTAATATTTATATTTACATTGTTCTTATTTACTAAGCTGTTAAGTAGAATTTATTGAGAGTTCTTGAAAAGATATAAAAGAGACTCCGTAACGTAGTTTATTCTTTACAATTTTAAGGACTTTAAATATAACCCTATTTAGTTTAATAATAAATATTAGTCTTAAATTTAGTTGATATTCTCAGAAAATAAACTAAGTGACTAGTAGCTCATTTAAATACTTATCTGTATGTAATCATTGTAACTCTAATGTGGATTTTCTGCTGCATTTCATTCAGTTACTAGGTGAAAACAAAGAAATATAAACATATCATAACACTGTTTAACCTTCATAATATTTTAACATAAATAAAATTATTCTACTGTCTGCAAATAGACATTCTTATTTACTAAAACATTCTCTTATGTATTTAAACATTCTACCTGTGCTAGAGTACTGCCTGGTTTTCCAGGTGTGGAAAAACACAGTCTAGAAATTATTTCTATTCTAACACATTACTTTTCCAATCAAGTTCATTTCTTCAAGCATTTAAAAAAAATACTATATTCTAACATTCTACAAACTAAATCTTTATGATTCATATATCAATCGGACTCGGATAGTAACACAGTAAAATAAAATAATAAGTACATGATTCTAACATTCTACAAACCAAATATTTAAGATTCATATATCAATCAACTTTTCCCTTCCATTGAATTTCTCTGAACTACATTCATTCACCTAAATGATCGCTTCTTTAGAATGAGCAGCCTCAACTCTCTCCAATGGAAATTTTTATAAAGATTACCTAGGTCTTTTGGGTCATTTTTCATTAATTGAGCCACTTGCCCTTATTCCACTTTCTTGGGGAATCATGACCCCAAATGTAGGGAGGTTGCCACCTGCAATAGTTGGAAGTGGTTTGAGGATGTTGCCACAAGTCAGTTTTCTCTCCACCTAGTCTCCTCCACCAATTTGATTAGTAAACACTCTTTTAACAGCTCTCCTAAGCTGTTGTCTCCTCCTTTATTTATTTATAAGTAAAATATTCAGATTTACAATAAATATCCTTGACTCTGGTGAGTCATCAATTACAACTTTGCATAAAATTTAACATATTGTCCTCAAATAATAACAAATAATATAAGTTTTTTTTTTTTTTCAAAATTGGGGCATGTGACAACGTGCTAGTGTAATCTAGGTGCATATGCAGGAGAAACTTTGCATAGAAATGTTTTGCAAAGCATAGTGGAACCTAGTCATGGTGGGGAAACATGATCCATGCTCCAATGAACCTGTCATATACATAAGGTGATGTAGCCTCTAGCTTAAACTCCTGGAGTCTAAGTGGTTGACTAGGGGCGTGGTCATAAGAGATATCAAGTAATGCTCCCTTCACATCATGGCCAGCTATTGTATCTCTCACTGTGGACCAGTTATCAGGACCCTTCACAGTGGCCATTATTTTCTAGCATGAAGAGACCCAAAGAGAACTCAATGGTTAGATAGATCTATAGAACTTCTGTAGATTGTTTACTGCCTCTAACATCATGTGCATCGAATGTGATGTAGGAGAGTCCTCTAGAAGGGAGAGGACATTTTCCCACAAACACTCATGATAGCTAGTAATGTCTTGCAGCATGATACATGTGATATCATCCTCCCATGGTCCTTCCTCAGGAGGGTCCATGCCCTATTATGCAGCACCTAAAAATTAGATGAAAACATAAATGTTAGTAAAACTACATACATCAATTATTGGTGAATTTGAAATCAATATAGATTAAAGGTACTGATAACTGAAAGAAACATATATATGCATTTAATCTACCTATCTTGTTGGGATCCTCCCCACTGACACCAACAGTATCCTGATCCTTGCCACTCATCTGCACAAAGAGGTTGTCGCTCATCTCCCCAATAGGAGTGTGTGTCGGCATAGAATGCCTAGGCGAACCTATGAAAATAGAGATATACAAGTTGATGATTAAATATACAAATGTGAAACAATTTAATTTGTTGTAACTAACAACAAAGAGTACATCATGCAAAATTGTATACTTTCGAGTCCCCTGTCGACCTCTAGGGCAGGGAATGGCTGCAGATCTGTTAGTGCTCTACCTTCTGTGAACCGAAGAACCCCACTATAGAGATGCATCTGCATGAAATAAGGAGTAATAAATTATTTTTTGTAAATAACTCAATTTACGCAAAAAACCACCCAAAATTTTACAAAACAAAATGGATTGATGAGCTTTTTGTATTTTCTTTGAAGGTGGTGTGAAGAAGACTATTGAATATGCGGTGTGATTGGGGTTATGGTTTATTTTCATAATGTTGAGTACCCCTTTATTTTTTTTTCAATTTGATATTATGGACAAGGTACTTATTTGGGTGAAGGTTCCTAAAATACAAGTTGAATTCTAATCACTAAAAGTTTTTCGGGTTATAAGGAATTCTTTCTGAGTTTTCAATGGGGTGGAAATGAGTTACAAATACTTGGGATTTGTTGATATTTCTTAAATTCCTATCTATATTCAGATTCATGAAGTCCTTCAGATGGGTAATAACTCATCCAGCCATATTTTGATTACACTGGTGTTCCTTTCAAATGTATCCATTTCCATGTCTATGGACTTTCTCTTAAATTCCTATAGATATTTATAATTTTAATCTAATTTTTAAACTATCATTATGTAATTTTTTTCATCCATTTTTTAAAAATAAAATTACAATTCGAGTTTTCCATAATTTAATGTATAAATTTATATATTTTATTGGTAATATATTTTACTATTATTTTAAAATATTCTAAATTTATAATTTATAATTTTCAAAATGTTGAATATAAATCTCTATATTTTTTCTAAACAAATATCAAAAATATAATTTTATCTTAAATTATGGATTTCTATTAATTTTTTAATTTGATATTTAAAAAAATAATTAGATCATGAATTTCTATTAATTTTTTAATTTGATTTATTTTTTCAAATTTACACACTTGTTTATTAATATGTTTTTCCTTAAAAAAAAACAAAAAAATCCACATTTTTATCATACTTTTGTTTGAGCTTCAGAAATAAACTATAATACATAAGTACACTTTTGAATAAACTAAAATCAAAATATGTTAACTAATATGTCAAAACATACCTATCATATTTTATTATTAAAAGATATTTATAAGAAATATGAATCTGAATTAATATAATATTTTAATTACAATTACAATTACAATTTATTTTAATTAAATAGTTAATATATATATATTTAAATTCGAATATATATGTTCAAAATATTTAAAGTAAAATATATGGGTTGTTTAGATAAATGCCTACGTCGGTTTAAGGATCATGATGTCTTGGATCTAGGGTTTGGATTTTTTTTAATCCTCCGTGTATTCTCAGAAGATTGAAAAAAAATGGCAATATTTCTGCTTTCCAGGCACACATTTCAAAATTAAACTGACGGCATCAATGACTGTTGGTTGATATAAATATTTATACAAACTATAAATTTTAAATTTAAATTTAACAGAGTTGAATTTTTTCAATCCTCCGTGTATTCTCGAAGGATTGAAAAAATTCAAACAGCGTTTCTGCTTGCCAAGCAAACATTCAAAAATTAAACTGGCATCACAAATGCTACCGGTTGACAAAATATATATAAAACAAAAAATTAAATTTTAAGTAAAAAACAATTTCAATTTTAAACATATTTTAAACGCTACCGACATAATTTATTCTTGCCGACACACATTGCAAACATACTAGGAAAAGAAACAAACCTGAAAACATCTATAATAATGAATTTTTCAATTTTAACCTAAAATTTTAAAACATAAAAAAAAAAAAACTAAAATTCGATTTAAATTTCAAAAGAAAAGGATTGGGTTTTACCTCTCTGCTCTGACATCGTGGTGAAAGGGGGTGTGGCTTGTGTGGTATATAGGTCTAGGTATTCAAGGGCATAGCTACACGGTCCAGGTGTTTCGGGACGTAGATGTTCGGTTGAGGTACTTTCTCGATCGATGGATGTTTGTGCAGAAACAAGGCAAATGGCCGCGAATGCCTGCCGCCCTTTTTATATTTAAAAAAAAGAACTTCGATCGAGGTCCATAGCTTTATCAATCTCGGGACCTTGATCGATGTTTTGTTAAACCCTTGATCAAGCTCTTGGTAAACCCTTGATTCAGGTATTCATACCTTGATCAAGGCTTTACTAAGAGCTCAATCGAAGGTTTAACAAAGCCTCGATCGAGTGCTTGTTAAACCCTCGATTAAGGTATTAATACCTCGATCAAGGGTGTGTTTTTTGCATTTTGCTAAAAATTCCTTGCCAAAAATTGAAACCCACCTCCATGGATGCACCCTATACTTTCTGACTAGGATGTGGTACCTAGAGAAACAACACTTCCAAGTGGTCACCCATATCCTGACCATACATGTTGATGATATTTCTTCTTGACCGAAATTTGTAGGAGAGTGATTCTTGTGTCAATATCTTGTCCTCAACATGGAGATATGACTATTGATGGCCTTATCAATGAGCACAACGTGATTGGGAGTAGTTCTCAAGACAAAGAAATTTCCCATCAAATACATCATGAATAGGCCTTTAAGGACCATTTCATTTATTATTGAGAAGGTGGTGGGTAGAAAGGATTCCCATTAGATGACTCTAGCCCACATGCTATATGCATTGGAGTGTATGGATCCAAAAATATTCAACAGGAGCAAGGCTCTTATAATGAGCCTCAAAGATCAACTCACAAAATGTCATTGGGGAGATTTTGAGAAGTTCGGCTACAGTGCCATAGTAGTGTCTTTCTTCTTGGATAGGGTCCCTCTATTACTCCCTCAGGTTGCTTGAAATAGGTTAGAGCCACAAGATCCCTGGATGTTGAGTTAGGTGGAGGCTAGGGCTCACCATGGAGGTGGTATGGGGGGCCACAATGACCTATTGGTTTTGTATTCTTCTGATGGATGTGTGGCAAACTTCTAATGGGGGAATATTATGCCTATGCAAGGACCAATTTTAGGGGTGACCCTAATATAACTTTACCCGAGGATGATCGGTGGGATGACACAGCTAAGAAAGATGCTACCTTCATTTCATTTTTATTTTACAACATACAATGTCTTAATATTGAAAAAAAATTGCCAATTTTTTATCAAAAATTCTCAATCAATGCGGACAAAGATTTTCTCCCTAATCTACATGGGTAATATTATCAAATCAGTTGAATGTAAATATTTTTTACCTCACAATGAAGGTGATCCTTGTCATTTGAGTTCTTTCATGATTTGTTGTATCTGTAAAAGAATGTAAAGAATAAGATACAAAAGTGAAAGAAACAAGATAACTTAACACTCTATGATAATGATCAGGGAGAAAAGCAATGGACAACTCACATAAAAAAAAAATCTTCACGAGAAAGGGAAACATATTTGTATTAACAGAAATAGAGAAAACTACAATCAAATCATTGATGTTGAATCCTTGTCCTCACAATTCTTTTTCACTCACCTTCAAAAACTCTACAATCTCTCAAAACTCTCACTTACATGACCATAGCTCTCTTCCTCCTACACTAAGAAAGATTCCAGCAACATAAAGGTACTTTCTTAATCCTCTCCCCCCTTATCATCGATGAGCATAATCTTGCACATAAAGGAAAAAGAGGGACCAAATGGGTTGAGATTCTTTGGGAGGAAGATGAGGGCTCATCCCTAGAGTTTAGCTGTACAAATCCCACCCACTCAAATCGGTTGGGATAATTTTTCACAAGGACTTTCTTCTATAAGGTTCTCAAAATCTCTTATTTTCTCCATTTTAAGAGTGTTTACACTAGGATTTTAGACTACTAGAAGGCGTTAGGGGGAGTCAACACTTTTTGTCAATGGGAAAACCCAATTTTTTGTCACAAACCTGAATTTAAGTCACAAATAATTTACAAAAATTATTAACTGGAAAAACAATGATGTCCTAACTAATTATGTGACAATAAAACACATCAATCACAGACTCCTTTGACACATATTTACCCTCGAAAACACCAGCTGGGAAAAAAAACAACAAAAAATTGATTTTATTAACATTAAAATCATATGATCTCTTCTTGGCATAATGGCCCATTGAGGAAAATATAATGACAAAATGTTATCTTTCAAATGGAAGGATCATTCCTGTGATCTTGCTAGTTTTTAACCTTCAGTTGCCCCTTGCTAGTTCCCTCTAACCCTACCCTTTCACTTGCACACTTGGTTGAGATTCCTTTTTTAACGACTCAATGATATCGAACTCAATCTGTGTGATTGCTGTGTGTCACCTCTTCTCACCTATATTCCCTTCTATAACATTACAATATGCAAATATCTTGGTACAATTCCATGAAATACCAAATACCATGGGCGCTCTAGATCATTTACATAAAGTAATTACAAAAGTACATTTAGTTTAATAGTTCACTTTACTAAAATTGATCTCATATGTCTAAGAGTCATTGAATGACACCTTTCACATGTCTTACAATTTTCATGTGGAAGTACCTATATGACTCTACAAAAATTAACACAAAAACCCTAGAACCAATACCCATCTAGCCCCCTGGTGTTGACATTAGGTTCGCAAATGACCGATTTTGAAAAAACTCATTGTACTAGTTTCCTCTATGTTGGCACCTAGAATTTTATCAATCCATTTAATGGGTTCAATCCTATAAAAAGCATAATATCAAGTGTAATTTACACCAGAGTGTCGAGCTATTTCCATAATTTCATTAAAAGGATGAGTATAGAATTGATAGATATAATGTTTCATTAGAGCTAAGAGCGAGTGAGGAGGTTTATAAATTGATTAATAGGGGCAAGGAGGAAATCCTTTTTGTAGGAGGATGGACATGTGTCATTGGTCAAGTCCTCTCCATCGGACCTTCTACGTGCCTTTATATCATGCTTTTATCTAAATACCATTCAAGATGGGGTACTATTTTGGTATGGTTGGTAGAAATAATGAAGTACCATTTTTTTGAATGAAACATTGTAAGAAAAAGGGATGAAATATTGGCTACAATCGGTTGAGATACTCTCATTTGGGTAATCATTGGAAATATCTTCTCTCACCATTAAACACTTACAAGAGTGAGATTATTGGTACCTTGTCAGCATCAATTAAGGAACAAACAAGGGAAAAAAATTCATACAGAAGAGGTGGATAAACAACTTCTCGTTTTAATCACATAATCTAAGATGTGCAATTAACATGATTATCAAGGAAGATATTTTATATTGTCCACAATTAACATCATATAAATATATGCTTTACTTCCATAGAAAATATTAATATGAAAATTAAAAATATGAGATACTCTCATAATGTTCTCTAAATCATAATAAAAAAATAAAAACAAAAATTATAATACATTGTTTACTCTAATACAAACAATTTTACTAATTATATATTCATTAATTAAAATACCTAATTTCTTAAGAATGACCTAAATATGTTGACATTTTAGGACTTTCTAGAATCACAAAAACATAATCTTATCTCAAAATATTTAAGTTGGTATTACTCTATGGTCTACCTCTATATTAGATTAAGCCTTATTACCATGGTTAATATTAAAATATTTATGTAATTTTATAAATTGCATTGTTAAAGAATGAAGCCTTTGAATTCAAAACTCAATCTTACAAATCCTATATCAATAAATACTAAAAATACGTGCAATATATTTTTATTAAAATATTAAATATTTTTTTTATAACTTTTAGAGTCTTATAATCACAATATTTTTTAAGGATTCTAATATTATACTTAATTATAGTATTCTAGGTGATTGTTTTCGATTGAAAAAACATGTTTATAGATAGGTAGGCAAATATTAAATATGAAACATAAAATAACACTGAATTGTGTAAATTTCAGCAAATATTATAATAAAAAAACATATTATATGTAA
>LPNX010709289.1:233263-387015 GCA_001517045.1 Pseudotsuga menziesii | reverse complement strand
TGTCCGTCCAATGTCATCTAAATCACTTTCAAACTCTTGTGACATTACTAGGTTTACTCATTCGTCTGAGACTAGATCCATTGTTCCTTTTTCATACAGGAACCGTTTAAGGGATAAGTTTAGAGATCTTAGGTACTTACCGCGATATCCTTTGAAGAAGTATCATTCGGCGGCACTGAAGCTCTTTCTTTGGTCAACTGCAAACTCTGTAACGTAGCCTTCTAGCACACTGGTGAGCCAGAAGTCCACTGCTCTCGTAATCGGGTTGTCAAGGTTCTGTATGGTCTGAATCAACTCCGGTGTCTAGACGATGTTTCTCTTCTTCTTGAAGGTGTTGCTATCTGTCAACTTGGATAACCAATCGAAAAGCTCGTTTCCGTAGGTGACAAAAAATATAGCGTGTATGTCTGAAGCGATGTGCTTCTCTAGCCAGGCCTCTGTGCTTAGTTTCGGACTTCTGTTCTCTTTCTTGGAGAACTCCGTTAAGTCTGAATCCAGCCACTGGTGAAATTCTTCTCGCGTAGGATGCCAACAGAACATGGACTCCCAGTCGTTTAAACCGGAAACAGAACCATTTGTTGATTGCATGGGCAGACCCGGGTTTACTATAATTAATCAACAATACCCCAAACTCACTGGCCCTTTCGGCAACAGACCGCAAAGCGATCTGAAGTCTCACCCGAAGTGAATCTAATGGGTTGGCCAAGACTCAAGTGTCTTGGACTAGGTTCTGGACATCCTACTTCTTTCCCCTCCTCTCCTGTGCGCCACTAAGTCGACTAGCTCTGCGCATCGCATGTCCCCTTCTACTCGCAGCACTTTCACCCGAGCGATGCTCAACCCCCCACCGGTTGCTCGGATTCCTCTCACGTCGCACAACTTCCACTTACTCGCAGCTTCCCAATCCTTACCACATCTCTGCGCACCGCAGAACACCTATCCTCTCCTCAACGCTAAGCCCTTAGCTCGCAGTATCTCGCATCGCAGCTCCTCTGCCGATGCGATATCGCTTCTCTGCGATACCTTACCACTGCGACTTTACGCCCTTAACGTTGATTGCACCGGTGTGTGACACTCTACTTTTCAGAAGTCTATTGTGAATAACTGGTAATTAGTGACAGACGTGAAATAGTCCTTAAACAACCTACTACAATACTTCGACTTGTCCTTAGCCTTTTGCAATATTATGAACAAAACAATACATACATTCGTCTACTGCTACTATCATTGCATGCATAATAACTAGTAACAATAAGCAAATACAATCACATCCATTCAACACATAACACGCAGATTCAATGTGGTTCACCCCCGGGCTGGGAGCTACGTCCACCAAACTGTGCTTCTATTATATCTTTCGAGGGAAGTTAGCACAGTTTGTTGCACTACTCTTGCAGCGCAAAGTTTCTCCTAGATCTATGATCTTCTCTCTATATCTCTTCCCTCTCTGTTCTCTCTGCAAATGATTACATACAGACTCAAATGACTCACAGACAACTATGTGTCTGGATCGTTACAACGCAGTCTGTCTGACTGATTTCTGAATCTACAAGACTGTCAACTAATCGACTATCTACTGATTGATTAGCTACCCAACCAACCCTTTACAATACAAAAATGCAAGCTTTTATAGGCATCCCGAAGGTCATGCCATTACAACACTGTGGGCCTATCCCAACAGTAAACCCATACCCTAAACAGTGACAGTCGGTCCTCTCTGTCCTTGAGGTAGCCGCTTCCCGTCACACCGCAGCTCTCTGCAGTCTTCCATGCTTCCCGGTACTGACCATGGGTACTATGCACCGCTTCTCTTTCTGTCCTTCGCCTTCAATGCTTGAGCCTCGTTGCTCCTTCTTCTTTATGAGGGTCGCTGATCCCTCCTGTCTTCCGCCGTTGCCTTCAATGCAGTGGTTGAGCTTTCTTCTCTCAGCCGCTCTGGTACCGTTGTCTCCTTGACTTTTCTATCCCAAAAGTCGTGGTTTTCGGCTCTGCTCTCCAGCTGGAAACGTGCTACACCGTCGTAGCTCTGCCCTGTCCTTTTTCCGCTAAACTTCTCTCTTTCCGCCAAAATTAGCAGCTTCTTCTATAGCTGCGGGGTCCTGCTCCAACAGACTGTCCCTGTGGTCCCCCATATGACTGTCCTTGCCAGCATTGCTGCCATGGTTGGGTCTGAGTAGGATGAGGAGGCCAATTCTGCCACATTTGTGGACTCCATGACTGTTGAGATTGCTGCATGGGATAGTAATATGCAGGGTTTGGAAAAACAGGTTCTGGGTACAAGCTTTGGGGTCTAGGCTGCCAGGGCCTTTTTGATGCATATGATAGATCCATAGGTTCAGCATTAAGCTTTTAAAAAGCTTGCAATTCTGGTAAAGAAGGGCAATTGTTAGTAGGGTGTTTATTAGAGCAAAGAGCACAGACTGAAATAGTATTAAGAGGGCACTCTTTCAAAGGGTGTCTTTTTCTGCATTTAGGGTAGAATATGTGTAGTGCTGCTATGTCCTCTTCCTCTTTTCGTTTCTTTGTTTTCAATGCATCAAATTGGGAACTCAAGGTGCCTAAAATGTCAGTTTTGAATTTTTCTAACAAGTTCCTTAATTCAGCTCTTGTGATACTACCAGTCCCTGCTGTCCTAGAAATGCGGGAAGGGCCTTCCCTTGTGCTTTTTCCAGCCTTGGCTCTACTTCTGGAATATTTTCTACATAGTTCAGTAATCTCCTCAAAGGATTTATGAGATACGTCACCTGATGCCATGAGGTTGAGGATTTCCACATATTCCTCCAGAATCCCTTTTAGAAAAAGAGTTCTGATTGCATCCTCTTGTAAGGTATTATACTTTGACTTATGTAATACAAAGCAGAAGCGTTCTAAAAATTCCTCAAGACTCTCCTCTTCATGCTGTTGCATTTTAAAGATATCGTTTTGAGAGTCTCTAGGTCCACAGTAGTCTCGATATTTTCTAAGGAAAGCACTCTTCATCTCTTCCCAAGTTCGAATGGTGGATTCCCCCAGACTCATAAACCACCTAAGTGTCAAATCTTTAAGGGTGGATGGAAATATTTTTAACTTTTGTGCATCTTGTAGATAATTATAACTCCTACACAAGATGTCAAACTCAAATAGAAAAGTATTCGGATCTTCAGTACTTTTCCCGTAGAAGGTAGGTAATGAAGATGCTGGGATATTTTTCATACTAACATCCCATGCAAGATCCAAAATGGGGAAGCCAAAAGTTGTTTCAGTTCATCCTTCATGTTCTCCCTCCCCTTCCATATGGTGTCCGGTTTTCTAATCACTCATAACAAGAGGATTCCTAAACCAATTGACACCTAACCTGTCTCTTCTTGGGGATGGAATGAAATCCCAACGGTCTGGCCTAGGACAAGATTGAAGATTGAAAAGTAAATCTGTGGTAGATTCTACTTGAGAAACCACCAAATTCTGAGTATGTCTGAGAAGGGAATTCACTCTTTCTATGTTCACTGTGTCAACCAAATTGGAATCTTCCCTTAGAGGTGAAGCTTGTGGAATCTCCACTGAGTGTAACCTCAATTCCTGCTGGTCTGGTCCCTAATTCCACTGAATTTTGAGTGTTGTTGTTTTATGTCTCGTTGCTGGTATTCCTATCCCTAGGGTTAGTGAGGGGGGGGGGGGGTTGTTTCCAAAAAGATCAGAATGAATTTTAATGTATCTACCCTTACTATCTCTGGGTCTCATCAAAATTACTGAAAATGACAAAACTTCTAATCAAAGGAATCAAAATACTTACGCTACAGATAGGCTTTGAAGGAACCTGTTATAATAGATGCACAGGTTCTTACCTCTCGTCTTACCGTCCCTTCTCCTCCAATCTGCAAATACCAACAAAAAAACAATCAAGAAATCAATAAAGAACAAAACTGATAAAAAAAATGTCTAAATGTATCTACTGCTGCTATCGCTAAATTTTGTTTAAGCAACAAAACAAGGCAATCACACATCTATGCTACAGGTGGGTTTGAAGGAACCTGTTATAATAGATGCACATGTTCTTACCTCTCGTCTTACCGTACCTTCTCCTCCAGTCTGCAACAACTAGTCACACCTAAAAATGCTGTGAAAAATGAGCAAGATACCAGCTTACCTTGGAGCAACTCCCCGGCAACGGCGCTAAAATTTTGGGTAATTTTATTGTGATTTAATTTACCTTCAATTAATTGTCAACCAGGATACGTAAACTTCGAGTCACTACACCATATGTGCAGGCAAATTGGTTTCAAGCTTATGATTAGAGTAATTTAAGAAACAAAATGTAATTGATGGGACTACTACTCTATTGAATGATCAATGCCAAGAGTTACTAAGTCTGTCCTAAAGAAAGAGAATCAGCTTGCTAATCCCTAGCATACAATCTTGTCAACTCCAATGTGATCTACAGCAACCTTAAACTATACTAACTATCAATCTATTCGTCAAGGCAAATAACCAAGCAAGTAAATAACTTAGTAAAGGAAAAACCCTAATTCCAACCTTACCTACAAAATGAAGATGCTGGGACAATCCTAATGGTCTTATATCGTATCTAAGACTGAACCCATCAAACCTAAAGAATTTCATGCCAAAATTTATATAAACACTTATCACTCTCAAACAACTACTGAAATGAAATCTGTCTCTTCTTAACCCTAAATCATTCACAAACAGTTAACAAAATGAAATTTAACTTGCTGCTAATGTCAAACATACTCTACCTACGTTCTATGCACACAAAATAATATTGGAACTATTCAGAGAACACACTCACTCTCATTTGCATGTACTATGAGACTGATATTCGAAACCTAAGAAGCAATGCTGTCATCTTTTAGTGAGCTATGATTTCATTCAACACCATGAAGTAAACAAAAGCATGATTCCAATCCTTATGTAGCCAATTCGAAATGATTTTTGGCAAACCCTAAATACTCTGTAAACTAGGATCTTTAAATCCTCTGCTGATTCAATAAATACTGCAAATTTTTTCTAAATCTTTAAGATCAACATAATACAATCCTAGAATACTCCATAGTCTTGTAAATTCGATAGCCAAAAGGATTCTAAACAAGTATTGGATCCATCCACTAATCAATATCACATTGGCAGTAAAAGAAGTATGAAATCCAAGTCTATTTTCAATCCTCTGTTAAATTAATCCTATAGCAAACTGAATACAATCAAATTCATCATACAGTTTTGTAAATTATATAACTTTGAATGGATTCTTTAAACAAGGGTTGTAACCATCAACAAGCAGTATCACACTGGGATTCAAAGAGGTCTCAAATCCACTCTTACTACTCTGCTCAATCGATTCTACAGGCTTAACTGAATACCATCAGACTCATCACACATATGATATCGACTAGTCTTCTGCAAGCATAAATCTCATTCCAAATCACAAGTAAATAAAACCATTAACATTCCATCATAAAAGCAGTGTCAAAATATGCAACATCATTCTACTTACAGCAGTACAAGCAACACTTATACACAAGTGATCGGGGTTGAAGGTGGGCCCTGCCTTCAACGCCTCCAAGTCTGAATCTAAAACCTTAAGAAGATAAACGTTTACTCAAATAATAAGAATAGAGTTTATAGTCTTCTCCGTGTGTATCCCTACTTAGGGTTTCAAAGTTACATTTTATATTTGAAATACAAAACAAAATCGACCTTGGAGCAAGAATCGACCCTATCCTAACAACTCTACACCTATCTCGGCATACATGAACCAAAAGATGGAATTCAAATCCCCTGAAATCCATACACTGCTAGAGATGGAGGGCAACAGCTCCTTGAACAAAGGACAGCCATGAAACAACACCTGGAAAATCTTCACATACATCTGGAAATTGATTTGATCCCTAACGAGACATCTCCTCTGTGGACAAAATCCCCAAAATCTCTGGTTCAGTTAACATATATCTTTGGAGCGCCGGGACAAGCGTTGGGTCGAATAACCAAAATACCACTGCATGAAAGAAATAAAGACTTATTAATTGACCCATTATTACATGAAAACTAAAGGTTCCATTATATACATAAAAACAAAGCAAAATAATAAATAATTAATTAAAAAGTCACTTACCAAAGCACCTTGCAATGTTGATCTTCAAAAGGCATAACCAAGCACAAAACATCACTAAATAGAACTGATTATTACTTGGTTGCATGGAACTTGGAACTAGAAAATATAGTGCTGAACAAGTCAAAATAGGAGGCCAACAGTATTTTTAAGAAGACACTTCTGCAAGTTGTTATTGTCATACATAAAATTAGCGTAAGTGTCATTCTTGGACTTGATAATCATAACTTTTGTTTTGTGAGTGCTAACAATCATACCCATTGTAGAGAAAAAAATCCTTAAGAAGTCTTAGTTGCTTATCAAGATCAGGTGGGAACCTTTACAAAAGAACAATATCGTCATCATAGAGAAGAATGATGGTGACTATTCGAGCTAAGATCGTACCAGCGCATCCTGCTTTCTCTAAACAACCATCTAGCTTATCAATGTAAATGCCAAACAAGGTAGGGGAGAGGGGGAAACATTGTTTAACTCCGATATTACACTTAATATCTTTCGACCACCCCTCGTTTCTCTTAAACTTGGCAATGACATTCTCGTATAGCCTTATTGCGGAAGCTCTCAACTCGAAAGGAACCTTTAGCTCTTCTAATATATTCCAGAGGTTATTTCTAGGTACTGTATCGAAATATTTTCTAAATTCCACAAAGCAACAAGAGATTGGATTTATCATTACGACATTCCTCCATAATGATCCTAAGTGTAACGAGGTGGTCCGTTGTTGAGTGTTTCCTTCTAAAACCTGCCTGGACTTTAGCCCGCTTACCTTGACTTTCAAGCCATATGCTCATCTTCTTTTCCAAAATAATAGCATATAACTTGGCTAAGAGAGGACTAATCATAATTTTCCGATATTTAGAGGCGTTATTTGTATCCCCACTTTTAAAAATAGGGATAATGAGGCTCTGAGTCCAAGTTTTAGGTAACCCTTGCTTGACTGCTTGATTGAATAGCTTGTGGATGGGAGGAATGAGGACATGACCTCCAATTTTTAAGATTTATTTTTGGTAACCTTCTGTAACACCCCGGTTTTGACCCTGTTTGTATTAAAGTATATATAACATAAATATTGTATTTAATCATGGTGTGGAGCTAAAGGCCAAGGACATGCCATCAATTTAGTGGTTAATGTTTCGGAAATTAAAATCGATGCTGATGGTATTTCACGCTAGCCCGACACATTATAATTTGGACATCATGTACATATGCAATTTAATTACAATACCCACAACCAACTATGTCAATGCAACATCAAAGATATGGGGGCATGATTTCCTAAGCATAATGGGGGGGAAATATTCAAACCTTTGAGCCAATGGGGAAAAACCAAATGTCAAAGGGAAAACCCATCAAACTGTCAACTACACGCTTTATCTTTTGTGCCCAATCATTTGTTTCTACCAAAAATTGGTTGAATTAGTAAAAATGCATGGGGGTGGGAAGAGTATGGCAGTAAAATTCGAATTTGAGAAGCCATAAGATTTTGGAAAATGTGTTTTTGACTTATGAGCCAAGTAAATTCCCAAAAAATGTTGCCCATTCCCTCATGCATTCATGTTTTAATTTTTTCCTCACCCATTCTCATTCATGTGGGCCTCTCTTAGGAAGTTGGGTCTTCCTATTGGTTTTCACTCACGTTTTTTGTTGTTTTCCTCATTTTCCCAATGGATGGGAGGTATTTTTTGTAATCCTTGGCAGTTGGTTTGTCTCCCTCACGTTTTCCTTCAATTTTCCTCATTTTCCATGCCTAGCAAATTCACTTTTTGTGTTGGTGAGAGAATGGCTAGGAAGGATTCACGATTTTGGGGTTTATAGTAGTCATGTTTGCTCATGCAATGCCCAAAATCGTTGTTGAGTTCAAATTGTTCACCCAGGGGTCAATTTATCCATTTTACCAATACGTTTTGGGTTGAAAAAAAATTTACTCAAACCCAGAACTTGCATTTAGCTGTGTGTGCATCCTTTCTTTTGGTCTGAACTAGTTGGGAGTGGAATTGCGGAAGAATTAGCTTGAAAAACCTAGTGTGGAAAGGAACCTCACAGAGAGATCAAGAGGAGCTGGGTTTTCTTCTTTGCACACCATGAAGACCACGAAAATGGAAGGCATGGCCTAAGGGACTATGTAGCAGAGAAGGGGATGCTTCCTTGTGTTGGGTTTGTAGGAGTTGGGATATCCAAGGCAGATCTTGTGCAGGTGTCCATAGCTCCGTGGTTAATCTCATCCTAATAAACCCAAATGTAGTTTTTGCTTGGCTGGTTTTTTACATGTCTTTGGCTATGTGTGAGCATGTTATTGTTCCCTTATTCCTTGTGGGAATCATACCCAGTTAGAAGGTGGCAGTGTTGCTGAGATATTGATGAGCACACTGGAAAATGGTTTGGTGGAACGTTGTAGCGACATAGTTGGTTGCAAGACAAGCTCCTTTCAAGATAAGTAATCTTGTGTATTCACCTGTTCAACTGTATTAATTTTAATGAATTACGATGAATATGCTTAATGTGTCGAATGAGATGTGTTTACTTCTGATGTGGATTGCATTATGCATCTATAATTTTTTTTGTTTTTAATGCATTTTTATTATGTTGATGTTCATGGGGATAGTTTCCCCGTTTAAATGATAGCACTAGTTTGTAGGTCACGTCCTCTCGGAGTGGAGGGGATGTGCATTAGAGGAAATTTGGGGTCTAAAATGGGTCTTATAAGAAAACACACCAACAATAAATTTTGTGAGTTGGAATTCAAGAACCAATAGAATTTCAATAAAATGAGTCCACCATAATGGTTGAATTGACATATTTGTCATAAAAGAAAACTACTTTTTTTATTCGTATTTTTGACATATCTCCCTATGTTTTTACTCAAATTGCAGGTGGGAGAGCTCATTGGATGTGGAATTTAATTGCACATCCAACAAGTACCCACACTAAATTCTTTTTACGGACCCTGCTACCCCAAAAACAAGAAATTCCTGAAAAAATGTGATGATGACATCATCATCACGTTTTTTTAGGAATTTCTTGTTTTTGGGGGAGAGGTGTCTATGAAAAGTATGCAATGTGGGTACTCGTTGGATGTGGAATTAAATTCTGCATCCAACGATCTGTACCGCTTGAAATTTGAGTAAAAACACATGGAGATATGTCAAAAATACGAACAAAAAAAGTATTTTTTTTCATTCTTCCTCTTATTCTATTATTTTAACTATTATTTTATAATTTTTCTTAGGAGGCCCATTTTAGACCTCAAATTTCCTCTAATGATAGTGTGGTATCAGAGCAATGTTGCAGCATCAGGCCTCAATGGGCCAAGAAGAGTAGTTGACAGAGGTTAGAATCACCTTCTGTGGTTAGCAAAAAAAAGAAGCAGACACAAAAATTTTCAAATAATCGACAAAGAACTATTCAAAAAAAATTATGATGGAGTTTTCCTCAGGTGTTTAGAACGAGAAGATGCAACCAAAGTCATGAAAGAATTGCATGATGGCCCTGCTGGAGGTCATTTTTCAGGAGATACTACAACACACAAGATTTTGAGGGTTGGGTACTATTGGCCAATGTTGTTCAAGGACACTCACACTTATATTAGAAAACGTGATACATGCCAAAGGAGTGGTGGAAGACAAGCAAAAGCAGTTTGGCCATTACAACCAGTTGTTATTTCTGAACCATTCGAGCAATGGGGGATTGATATTATTAGAGAGGTTAATCCAAATTCTTCCTTGCAACACAAATATATCCTCATGACAACATACTACTTTACCAGATGGGTGGAAGCAATTCCGTTACAAAAAGTAAATGAAGATTCAGTCATGGTTTTCTTGCAAGACCACATTATGACCAAGTTTGGGGTTCCAATTTCTGTGGTTTTCGATAATGCATCTAATTTTTATCTATTATACTTACTGCATTTGCAAATGAGAAAGGAATTAAACTACATTATTCTATTAACTATTATCCAGAAGGTAACGGGTTAGCTAAGTCTACTAATAAGAATCTCATTAGAATTCTAAAGAAGACTTTCATAGAAAACCATAGGAGCTAGCACATAGCTCTTCCAAATGCACTTTGGGCTAATCAAGTCACACCTAAGAACTCCTTAGGTGTGTCACCCTACATCTTAGTCTACGAAAAAGAATCTATCCTACCCCCCAACATTGTATTGCCTTCTTCTCAACTAGCCCAAGCATCGAGAAGATCTAATAGTGAATTCTTACAAGCCCAAATCAACACTCTGCTGAAATTAGAAGAGTCTAGATCCAAGTCCAAGGAAAGGTTTAAGCATCAACAAGAGATTGTGAAAAGATGGTTTGACAAGCACACATCTGGGAAGAAAGAGTTTGAAGTAGGAGATTTGGTTCTGAAGTGGGATCACCCGCATGATGAAAAGGGTAAACACACTAAATTTCAACATTTATGGATAGGCCAATTTCATATTGCAGAAAAGTTAGGCCCCTCAACCTACAAGTTACAATATTTGAAAGGGTAGGAAGAGAATCTTCCAGTCAATGGTTTGGTTCTCAAACCTTATTTTACTTGGTGCTTTTGAAGGTTTCTGTACATAAATAAACCTTTGATTTTTGCTTATTTGCTTTCTGGTTAATTTTATTTATTTACATTTGCTTTCTTAGAGTTTGATTTATTTCAGTTTGTTTATTTTTGTTATTTCAGTTTCGAAAAAAACAACACAACTTTTGGCATTTGGGAAACATTGGAATTTTGGGAAATCCGCAAATATTTTGATTAAAAAAGTTGTTTTTTAAATATACATGTATCATGATTCAGATTCTCTGAGTTGGTAGACTATCTGAAGGGTGGTTATGAACATATTGAAGTCCTATTTTAACCCCTATAAAATAACTAAGGTTAGAAGAGTCTAGAATACTATTTTGGGTCTCCATTCACTACACGTTAAAATATGTCCTTGGAAGATAACAGCAAAGGATCCATGAAGAGGAAGCAGAATGGACAGATGTATAGTAGTTAAATGATACCATACCACAAATAAAATCCAGAAGGATAAAAATAGTCAAATCTCCCAGAAAGAAAGCATACATCAAAAGACATACTGAATAAAATTAGTATTGGATAAGATTGCTCACAGGTTCTTCTTCGTCCGTGAGCTAAAAGAAAACTATCTCTCACACAAAAGGACACTATGGATGGAAGAACCTAAACTAAGTTTTAAATGAAAGAATCAATTTTGGACAATTCAAAAGAACAAAAGTCCAAAAGCATCAAAATAATGCAAAAGGCATGGGAATGAGGAACAAACAAATATGTTTGTCCATACTCTGTTACGATCCTATGTTTGAGCTAGAGGAAATCCAAAGATAGGAGTAAATGAACCCCATATCTTGGCCTCGGAAGAGTTATCAGGACTTTGAAATAAGTTTCCCTACCCTAGTGGACCATAATCAATGTTAAAGTTCTAAATCTTGCATTTCTGGAAACGTTTGGACATCTTAAAGAAATATTGAGAAGATTGGGAAGAGTTGATTTAACAGAATACTATGCAGCAACTTTTGGTTTTAAAAGTCAATTTTTCGAGAGATCTGTGTTCACTATCTAGTCACCAATTGTTGTTGCTGCAACTATTCCCCAAAAAGTTTCACATTTTTAGGACCCCCTTTAAAAATCCTAGTTTTTCTTCTTAAGCACTTTGAGTTTGAAATCCAGCGTTTATGATTTGCTTTTAGCATAGGAAAATCTCAAGACTTTTTGGTTTTTTTACCAAGAAGAAAATTTTCTTTTGACCCATTGAAGCGGGTGGTTTTCTAGGTTAAGAGTTGCTGCAGAGGATGACTTTTCTCTTTCATGATGCTACGACAGATGTTTCTCGGGTTTTTCCCGCAACAGCGAGTGAATATTTATTTTGAATATTAGGGACATGGCCGATTCTTTTTTATCCTGCTATTGCATATGGGTTTCACCTTTTGAGCCACCACAGTGGTTGATCTTTTCTTTTGTTCTTCACTTGTTGTTATAGCTGATTTTACCACACCAGGTGAATCACACTTGTATGGCCTTCCCTTTTCCCTCTGTAGACGCCTTAGACCCCTTGGACCATTTTTGTCATTTGATTTTTCCTATACCATCCCTATAACCATGTGAAAATTGATATACGTGACTTTTAAACCCCTAATCGCGTATATACGTAGGTTTGACCCCTGAAACCGTGTACATCGGGATGTGTACAAAATCCAAATCCTTTTGGAGTTTTCCTTGACATGGATTTGACTCACTTGACTCCTGGCCTTCCATATGCCTTGAGATCGCTCAGATTCGACCTTTCATTACCCCTTTGAAAAGCTATATAAGGAACCCTTTGGATACATTGAAGGCATAAGAGAATTGAGAGCAAAGAAACTATAGTCCATTGTTGCTTGAACTTGTGCTTGAGTCTGCATCCCTTTGTCCCTTGGAGCACTTTGGTGTTCTTCCCAAGCTTTCCTTTTGCTTGTGAGCTTGCTATTGAGAGATGGAGGATTGAGGTGGTGGAGGCCCAAGTGGGGGATTCAGTTTCTCTGATTCGCAGACGTGCCGACAGAGGTTGTATCCATTGTAATCTCTGATTTTATATTAATAGAAATATCTTTTCCTGTCCAATAATGTATGTTTGAATGAGTATTTTATCCATGGATGATTTCAAATGCTTATACATTGTTGATTATATATGCTAGAGTAGTTATAACACCAATATATATAGTATGCTTGTCTTGTTTACTTGTTGTTGAGGAAGTGATTCATCAATTCAAGCTGAAGTTGGAAAGCTCAACGGGGATCTACTTCAACCGTCCGGAATAAGGTACAAGGTCTGATCCTTTAGTGTTAGATATTTGATTTCTCTTGCATATTGGAAAGGATTGATTTCTGGAGTCAAGCTGTCTGTTGTGGTACCCCAAGCCATAGGAATTTCTCTCCATAATAGAATTGGTGACTCTGCTGGGGAGTTCCTAGTAGTTGTCCTTTGGGGGTTTTCTATCGGCATTCAATGACTTTGAATTGCTCTTTTTCTCTTGTTTCTGTGTTAGGGTTGGGGGCATGTTTTCCTGGTAGTGTCTGATTGGTGTGAAGTTTGTCTCAGCTTGTCTGTTTGACTTTATTTTTATGCACCTTTCTTCCTGTACACGAGTTTTTAACTCACAATCGCATATATACACGGGTTTCACTACTATTTCCGCGTATACACATGGGTTTACTGTGAACAGTCGTGTATGCCCTTAGTTTTGCCTTCTAGAGGAAGATTAATGGTTGTTGGGTGAATTTGGATGATTGCCGAGTCTCCTTTGATACTGCTAGAGTCTGTATTCACCTCTGTTTCTAACCACATACGTTTTTTTTAGGGTAAAATTTATTTTTTTGAAGAATGTTCTTGTCATTGCATTTTTTATTTTTATTTTTGGGATTAGTGCATTAGATTTCTTTTACCTTAGTACTTTGCTTGAGTGCTACTTGAGTGTGCTTGAAGAGTCTGGGGGTTGTAGAACCATTGTTTTGCTTTAGTATCTCATTTTTATTTCAAAAAATCCAAAAATATTTGATTATCATTATGCATCGCATCTTGCATTTTGCATAGTAATTGCACTAGATTTGCTTTGAAGTATTAGTCACGATTTCATATAGGAAAGCTTGCATTTATCATTTGAAGAAAATTGTGCATTTCACGTAATAGCATACCCTGTTTTTCATGGACACAATGCATTTGCATTGATTGTTAGGTGTGCATTTTGCTTCATGTTGTGTCATAACGCTATTAGTTGCACGGCCATATACCTCTTTTGAGTAATAAAGCCAATTAAAATCAACGCTTAATTAAAATGAACTACACTATTTTATTTGATATGGTTCACCAACAAGATTAGGTTTTAGGGTCTTGGCATAGTTCATTGTGAGTAAATTCTCCAAGACCACTAAAAAACAACATGTATGTGTCTATCCAGGTGAGTGTGTGAAATTCCTTGGTATAACAGTGTTTCTCAGGATCCTCCTCTCAAAAGGGAGTTAAGCATGAGGTAGTGTGAGTGGTTATTGATTGGGATGACCCCTAGTCATAACTGAGTAGCACCGGAGATATTTCCAGGATTGTATTAGTATTTGGGGGCTCTTTTGAGAGTTTTAGGCTTTGATACCCTGCCAATATGGTAAATCCCACTTGCGACTGTCCGCCTGAGCATTGATTATATTGAGGTGACCTTAGTGGCCTTACCTAGGCTATCGAGGGGGTACTCTACAGGGGTTATTCTATGGGTGTCCCGGCCAGGTTGGGGTTGGACAGCACAGTCGCTTTACGTGTTCAAGTTGAGGGCCACAATAATTGGTTACGTACCTCCGCTTGTTGTGTATGGGAGTCTCAAGCCTCTCCTAGGCAAGACATACCTGCTTCATTTGGGAGCTCACTTATCCAACCCTTGATTGCTTGTTTTTGGCTTTATATTTTATTGGTGTATGCTCTATGCACGTTAGCTTCCCTAGGGTTGTGTAATTAGAGAGTCTTTTATATTTTTTGAGTCATTGTGGATTCGGGTGCGGCTCCTTGCCATTCTCGTTGTTTAGCAGGACTTCCACCTTCTACATATCCTCCTCCTTTGGGAGAGAGAAATAGACAGTCTAGGCGGACTACTTTGCATATTGATTCACACACGATGGGAGACCATGTTGAAGGTATTCCTAAACCACCTTCTCCCATTCAAGTGGAAGATGGGGAGTTTACTCCTAACTATGATCCTTCACCTGATTTGACTGAGTTAGGTCCTTTGTTTCCTGAGATAGGTACTTTTCATGATAGACCTACTTACTCTAGTATTGATCCCCCATTAACACATTGCCGGTATGGAATGCCGGAATATGATGAGACTCATTTTGAACCCATGAGCACTAGTTATGGTAGTTATGGTATGTCTGGTTTTCCCACACATGATTTGGCATTTCATGTCGAGTCTGAGTTTGAGCCGAACACTACACCTGGGGGCACTCTCATTCCTTACCATGCGGAGAGGTTTGGGAGCACATGTTACACTTCACCTTCCATCCTGGCAGTGGAAGCTACATCACATATTACTACTAGGCCTAGGGCTAATGATCCTATTAGGATACCAGATCCAAGACGAGTGACTATAGGGAACAACACGTACATAATTACCCAGGTCCCTTCGTCCTCTGTCCCTAGTTCTTCAAATGTTCACCCTCCACCTCATTCACGTGGTCCTTTGGGCCAGAATGTTGCTATGAGTCATGTTCGTACTGTTGTTACTTGACCAGTTGTGTCTCAGGTTCACGTACCGCTCATTGTTTCGGGAGTTCATGATCATACTTCTAGAGGTCATGTTACTACTTCCGGAGTGTATATGCCTACGTATGGAATGTATATTCCTACTTTTGGAGCATATATTCCTACTTACGAAGTGTCTCATGGGACATCTCATGCTATGACTTATGGACCTTATCATGGGACACAGTATGGACAAGGTTCTTCACCTTATGGGTACGGGTATCAAAACCCGCTTACTCTCCAAATTACATCTTTGTAGCTCCGAATAGTCAAGGTACATCACAGTATGGTGCTTCCATCCCACCCTATACAGGTCAAATGAGAGGAGGGAACTATGGTCAAGGCCATGGTGGTTATGGTAATCAGACCTATGTGAATCAGAACTATCAGGGAGTGGTCCATCGACCTACTCATCCTAGGCTCCCTTTCCTTGCAACGCTGAATCTTCCTAACTTGTCGAGATTGATGAACGATCCTATAGCTCATGACCCGGCTTGGTCGGCTGTCCCTACTAAAATTCCCTTGGACATACCCAAATTCGAGGGAAAACCAGGAGAGGATCCAAGCGAACATGTTACTACCTTTCACCTATGGTGCTCTTAAAATTCCTTACACTAGGATTCGATCTGTTTAAGGTTGTTTCAATGCACCCTTACAGGGCCTACCACAAAATGGTATATAGAGCTACCTAGGGGGGGCATTCGCTTTGTTCGATGACCTAGTGATGAATTTTCTTAACCACTTCCAGCTACTAGTGCGTTACGACGTTGGTATGGAACTCTTGTCGACATTTCAGCAGGATAAAGCCACACATATCTCAGACCATATCCAAGAGTGGCGTAGACGAAAGAGGTTGATTAAAGCCTTTATACCACTAGAATTCCTCCTCAAATGGTTCCTTAAGTCGTTATTGCCTTATATAGCGAAGGATGTTTCTACATCCGGAGTGAAAAATGAGGAACAAGCCATTTTTAGGGCGTAGGAACTAGATTTGATTTATGCTCAATCCGGTTTGTTATATGAGATCATTCCCAATGCTCCGCATTCTAGTTTTGACCCCAAAGTTAAACCTGGACCACATGTCGATGGCATTGTTGGTTGTGCGAGTGATAACCCTGTGGATTCAGTTGTGAAATGGGTTAGTCAATTGTCAATCAACCAATCTGCTTCAGGACAAGCCACAGCTTCATATCAACCCACCCAAATGGCGAGTTTGCTTTCGGTGCAATCGTCGAACCAGAAGGGTAACCAGCAACCCGGTAGGAATAAAAAGAAGGGTAAGAACAATCGTAAGGGTGGGAATAGGAACAAAAATGCTAATACTAATGACAAGAACATCCGTAATGCTGGGGGGGACAAGCAATCTAAACGTAAGGTTAAATTTCCTTGCAAGTTGTGTAAGGATGATCACCTCACTTACTTGTGCCCTCGTATCGATGAAGCCTCGAGATTCTTAGTGCAGGGCCCAGCTGTGCTAACCAACCCTTTACCTCACAATCAAAACATGAACTCGAGGACCCATGATCAGTCTGGTGGTAATAAATATCCGTCAGAGGGTAGTGGTCGTGGTTGCATTAACATGGTGCGTGTTGCAAAAGTTGTGACCTATGCGAAGGACTATGGTTCGTGACAACCCAACCCAGGAAAAGAACTTGATCCACCAAGAACTCCTTTACGTATCGAAAAACCTGTGGATAAACCTGAAGTTGCACCTCGCATTCCTAATGGATTCCTTAAGCATTCGGGGCACAATCCTAATTCCCGAGCCACCCAGAACTATTCTATTGTTTAGTATTTGGGCCACACTCTTTGTGCGATGTCTGCACTAGAAGTGCTTTAGAGTTTTCCTTCGCAAAGGAAGGCTTTGCTTTCTGCCCTTGGTGTGAATGATGATAATTCTTCCTTCGTGATTAAATTTGAAACTACAGGACTTCAGCCTCGCTTGCCTTACTATATGTCTCTTTTGATTCATGTAGAATGTCTCAACATGACCGTCAAGCGCACTATGATTGACGAAGGCATTGCTACTTCTGTGATGTCTTTATTGTGTTGGAAGGGTTTAGGTTCCCCTGAGTTGTCTAAATCAGCTACCATGTTAACTGCGTTTGATGGGAGATCATTTAGGCTGCACAGGATCCTTCCTTCCCTTAAGGTCCGTCTGGGAGGGAATGCCGTTGCGATAGAGGTCGAGGTGGTTGATGCGCCCCTTGACTACAATCTCTTGCTGGGTAGGAATTGGATGTACAGTATGCAAGCCATAGCTTCTTCATTATTTCACGTTGTATGCTTTCCATTTAATGGGAAGATAGTTACGATTGATCAAACGTCATTCAAGAATCCGTCGGTTACTGCATCTTCGGGAGCTTCGATCCCGATTGTATAGAACTCTCAACCGGCAACTGGGAGTGTGGGTGTGGGCATGTATCCATCCCTCATGGGAAGCTTTAGTTGTCCTGCACCTATCCTTATGATAGGGTCTAGTTCTGGTGAGGCTTCCACATCTGTGAGATCGGTGTCTTTTTTCCCGAGTCATATGGAAGATCCTTGGATTCTTCCTACACCAAATACTTCAAGTGATCCCATCATGACAGACGTGCCATTGCCTGCAACTATGGTAGATTAGCAAGCTAATATTGGATGTGTTGCAGAGCCGAGTCCTTCTTCTTTGTGGACGGAGGAGGAGGACCCATATGTGCTGCATGCATGGGAAGTTCAGTCTTCTCACACACAAGACTACCTTGATAGTGTTTTTCCTTCAGATGAAGCGATTATTGAGGCCATGTCGGGAGTTGAGCCACCTTGGGAAGAGTTGCATCATAGATCTTATTTTCTTCCCGAACTTGACTGCTTGGAGCATGAGGACTTTAGGGAGGTTCTTAGTGAGAGAATTGGTAGTCCCATGGTTCCATTAAGCTCTCCTGGTCCAATGGCTAATGGAAACATGGAAAATATATATCCAACGATTGCTATCAATATCTCTCGCAATCCTGGCAGGATAGAGAATGTCTATATTGGGGCAGAATGTTCCCATGCTGAGATTCAAGAATACACCGAGTTGTTTAAATAATTTTGTGATATCTTTGCTTGGTCTTACGACGAAATGCCAAGTATCGACCCTCGCATTGTTGAACGCGAGATTAATACTTATCCCAATGCTAAGCCTGTTCAACAATGCTTGCGTGCAGTGAATCCTAGGAAAGCACCCACGATTAAGGTAGAGATAGAGAAACTATTGAAAGCCGGTTTTATATATCATGTTCCCTTGATGGAGTGGGTTTCAAACCCCATTCTGGTTGATAAGAAGCAGGGAGCGATCCACATATGTACTGATTTTCATGATTTGAATCGTGCCTGTCCTAAGGACAATTTTCCCACACCATTTATTGACCAGATTTTGGATGAGTGTGTGGGTAGCGAGGTTTTTTCCTTTATGGACGGATTTTCCGGATATAATCAGATACAAATTAAACTTGAGGACCAACATCAGACTGCATTTATTTGTCCTTGGGGAACCTTTGCATATCAAAAAATTCCTTTTGGCCTGAAGAACGCCGGAGCTACTTTTCAGCCGGCTATGACCTTTATCTTCCACGATCTCAAATCAATTATCAAAGTGTTTTTGGATGACCTTGCTGCTCATTCTCGTATGAGAATGCGTCACTCAACTATAATTTGAGATTGGTATTCGAAAGGTGCCACCATTATTTGGTCAGGTTAAATCCTCACAAGTGCATCTTTTGTGTGAAGTCTGGTCGCTTATTAGGATTCATTGTTTCTAAAGAGGGTATAAGAGTCGACCCTTTGAAGGTTGAGGCAATACTTTAGTTGTCTTCCTTGAAAAACATTCATCATATTCAATGTTTGCAAGGCATGTCAAACTTCTTACAGAGATTCGTTGTCAATTTTTCCAATTTGACTAAAGGCTTTATGCGTCTTTTGAAAAAGGACACCACCTTTTGTTGGGATGAGAGAGCCCAAGAGTCCTTTGATGTGCTCAAGCGATCCCTAGCATCGGCCCCAGTGATTAGTCCCCCAGACTATGGCCGTGATTTTCTACTTTATGTGGTTGCGTCCATGGAGACGGTTGGTATGGTTTTGGTTCAAGAGGATGAGGAGCACCAAGAGAATGTCATATACTATCTAAGCTGGAATCTTATTGACGCAGAGATCCATTATTCCCATGTTGAGAAGTTTCCTTAGCTACCGTACATGCGGTTCAACGATTGAGACATTATATTCTCCTTCGCCAGACCTTGGTTGTAGCCCATGTCAATCCATTTCAATTCGTCCTCACTCGAAGGATGATTGGGGGAAAATATAATAAATGGATTTTCATCTTGCAAGAATTCGATCTCGAGTTTGTTTGGACAAAATCAAAGAAATCGTTAATTTTTGTGGAGGTTATATCGGATTTCCCAAGCGAGGCCGATTAGTTGGTTTGTGAAGATACATTTATCGATGAGCACATCTCCTTAATCTCAACTTTAGACCCATGGTATGGGGATATTATTATATATTTACAAACATTGAAGGTCCCTACTCACCTCTCACGGGATGAACGATGACGATTACGTCACATATCTAAGAATTACCTCATAGTGGATAACACTTTGTATCGTTGTGGGGTAGATTCCATTTTACGTCGTTGTTTAACTCATGAAGAGGCTGAGGTAGTGCTGAATGATTGCCATGGAGGGGTGTGTGGTGGTCATTTATCTGGGCTTTCTACATCCCAAAAAATCTTAAGAGCGGGTTATTTCTGGCCATCGATCTTTAAGGATTGTGTAGATGTGGTCAAGAGGTGCCATCCTTGCCAGGTGTTTGCATGTAATATGTGCTCGAAACTAGCCTCGTTACAGCCCATCATCACCGCCGGTCCCTTCACTAAGTGGGGCCTTGATTTTATGGATTGCAACCTAGCTTCAGTTGGGCGGCATCATCATATCTTAGTGGCTGTTGACTACTTCACGAAATGGGCTGAGGCTATGCCTACAATTAAATCCAATGGTGAGACAATCACGCACTTCATATTCAACCAGATTATTACTCGGTTTGGTATTCTGAAAGAGCTTGTCACTGACCATGGCTTGCACTTTTAGAATCGTATGATGGAAGAGTTGGCATCGAAGTTAGGGTATAAACAAGAGCATTCCTCCTCTTACTACCCTCAAGCGAATTGACAGGTGGAAGCAGTGAACAAATCACTCAAATCCATTCTCCAACGAACCATCGCACAAAGCAAGAATAATTGGCACATTATGTTATATCCTGCTTTGTGGGCTTATAGAACCACTATTAAGACTACCATGGGTTTTTCTCCATATCAACTTGTACATGGAGTGGAGTTGGTATTTCTAGTTGAGTGTGAGATTCCTTCTTTGAACCTAGCCATAGAACTCTTACCAGACACTTCACCATTGGAGGAGCGTTTGGTCCACCTTGAGCAGCTTGATGAGCAGCGTCGAGATGCCTCGGTGGCTCTAGAAGTAAATAAGTGTCACGTTAAGGCCTAGTATGATAAGTCTATCCATCCAAGGAGGTTTAGTGAGGGAGACATGGTCCTTTTGTGGGATCAACCGAAAGAACCCTTAGGGGCAGGAAAGTTTAACCCCATGTGGCTTGGTCCTTACGTCGCTAAACGTGTTTTAGAGAAGGCAACTTATGAGTTAGTGGATTATGAGGGAACGGCCTTGGTGGAGCCTAGAAATGGGCTCTATCTCAAAAAGTACTATGCATGATTTTCATCCAAGGCTGGTTATTGTATATTATTGTACAGTTTTGCATAGGTAGGTCTTTTTCTTATGGTGATCGGGTTTGTGATTAGTTTTCATTTCTTTTGGCAGATGTCAATGGAATCTTCCACCTTCATAGGATTCATGGATGGTGCAAGCCGTCACACTCAACACTCAGCCTCTGCTGCTTGGGTGATTTATACTCCTATGGGTCAGGTATTGTCTTTAGGTGGCGTATGTTTACGGCCATCTTCCAACAATGTTGCTGAATAGTGTCGTTATTGAGCTTCTACAGGATGCCATTTTACATGGCATTCTCTCTCTTGAGGTACGTCTTGATTCGAAGTTAGTAGTGTCACAGCTTAATGGTTTGTACCATGTTATAGATCTGACATTATTAAGAAGATTCTTACATGTGAGATTATTAGAACGACAATTTGACAATATAACATACATATATGTTTTAAGAATTAATAATCAAGTTGCTGACTCATATGCTAACTACGTGTTAGATAGACATTTGTTTCATACACAATAAGCTCATCACAAACATAAATTTTTACACATGTAGATAAATAAATCGATCATCATAAAAGTTTTTATAAACATCCAAAATGTGGTAATACATAGTGTCATAATACAAAAATGGGGCTCTCGAGCCACCAAAATATAAATACATGGTAGTACAAAATGTATCACTCCCAGGTATCTAACCCTGTGGAGGAGGAGGGGGGTTGTGATCGTGGAATGTCACTATGACTCTAGCGAGCCATCGAAATAGCCACACCCATGCTCGTGGTACACCCACCACCTAGCGCTGCATGGCCTCAGACAAGTCATCGACTTGCACCATGGGTACTCTATGTGTCAGTCTCACGAATTTGGTATGAATGCTTTGGAGCATCTGCTCCACATCCACACCTGTGATATCATCCCCTCTTCCCCTCCGTCTATGATGAGGGAAGTCTTCAGGCCCCTGTGGTCCCACGTCTGCATGCATATGGTAGATGTCACTATGTATTGTCACCCAAAAACATGTCTTTTGATTCCACATAATCAGAAAACACAAAAAAAATTAATAACTCTAAAATTTTAAAAAGAGGGTTGAGATTCATTACCTATGTCACCGTATGCTGATCCTGGTGGCAGTGGCATGTCCAGGTCTTTCCGGAAATCTATCCCCGCATAGGGATAGTCATCGATGGCAACTATATGTCGTCGCCACCATGAAAATAAATCAAGTGGATAGGGGTTGGACACCCTACCTCCACCCAGTCTGTTCATCGCATCCACCCAACGTCGTTGGGTCGGATCTTGAACCCCGTGTAGAGGAATGTCAACTCTAGGGCTCAATCCTGGAACATGCTCAAAGAAAAACGTGCTCAGTATGCTGCTGAAACCGAAGTTTCTCACTATGCCCATCTTGCACTCACTGAGCCAGTGTTACATGTTGCCCAGTAGTGCAGTGCTCCAATTGTATACCGTGGGTCTCATGCACTCCACTGCATAGAAAATCAGAGGCCACGATGCTTGGTGGAGTGAAGCTAAGCCTACTATCCTTCCCAGTGTCAGTAGGATGGCCTTTAGGCCCAGCACCTGTATGGAGTTAGTTGGGATCTGACTCCCCACCTTCTCCATGTCCAGATAGCAGTACACCGCAATGTACTCATCTATAGTCAGGAAACCTTTGAGCCCACGAGAGCGTAGGTTCACCACTTCCCCCCATCAGGAAAGTCTAGTAATAAAGTATATGTCCTCCACTTCTATGGTGAGGGACATCCCGTCTATCTGAAACGACTTTGAGTCTGGATGCCAGTAGTCCACTAACATTTGCATTAGTCCTGGTTTGGCTCTTAAGCCACCAAGACACCAAAATTTGTAAATCCCACATGCATGAAACGCTTGTTGAGCCATTAGGTATGCCCTTACTGCCTCTTCTACATCACCATGTTCACGTTCTCTCCCTTCTAGGACCATCCTGCACATAAAATTTGAGTTTTGTCCATTAGAATACTTAAAAATCATTGAGCATGGCCGCATATGCGACTGTTTTCTAAACAACCGCGTATGTACATGACTTTGAGGGCATTTTTCACGTATAGCCAGCCCTATACATAGAAAAACCCTCAATTTCCATGTGGGTCATGCCGCGTATCTTAGAATGGCCTAGAATCCTAAATACAGCATGGAATTTGACAAAATTTGCATCAAAATGAAAGAGTAGAGCATGGGTAAGTACCTGGAAAAATTTCAAATGTTTTATAATGTTTTGAATTATTTACTATTTATAGAAATTTTTCAAATTTCTGAAAATTTTTACCCTCTTTCCTATAGTTTGGACCGTTTTTGGACTAATTTATGATGTAGGAGACATTTTTGAGTGCCATTTCAACCGTTGGATTCACCCATTCGTGTCGATTGCAGGTATCATGTCTAAACTGGCATATAGGTTAGGTTTCATCACCATTTACATTTTACATGACCTTATGACCGTTTCATTATAGCCTTAGGTATGAGCCCACTCTATTATGTCACGGAACCTTCTTACTGTTTTAGAAGTGGCATGATATGAGTGGTAGACTTTGACCTTACATGGGTACCCTAGTTAGCGCCTTATTTGCATTTGGTGCCCATGCCGACATTTTGTGCCTTAGGGTGTGGGAGTCTGTTGTATAGTATTTCCATGACATTTCACAAGAGCCTCATACTCCTCTTGATATTTTGCTGGCCTTTTTCCCTCAGGACTCCCTTATGTCAAGTTGTAATTGCATTATCATGAGATTTTCCTGCCTTATTGAGCCTTACGTCGGCTTCCCTGACATTGAGTTTCAGCCATATAGCCCGAGCTTGTCTCATGTCTAGCCATGCAGAGCCATTTTATTTATTCTTTGTAGCTTGATTCCCAATTTTTACCAGGAGGGGACTTTCCCCCGAGTGTCGCTATCCTACACATGTATCCTTGCATTGAGCATAGGTATGTTCCACTACTTGGAACTAGTTTGTTTGCCCATAGGAATTTCTCTCTGATTCGTAGACATGCCGATAGAGGTTGTATCCATTGTAATCTCTGATTTTCTATTAATAGAAATATCTTTTCTTGTCCAATAATGTATGTTTGAATGAGTATTTTATCCATGGATGATTTCAAATGCTTATACATTGTTGATTATATATGCTAGAGTAGATCTAACACCAATGCATATAGTATGCTTGTCTTGTTTACTCGTTGTTGAGGAAGTGATTCATCAATTCAAGCTGAAGTTGGAAAGCTCAACGGGGATCTACTTCAATCATCCGGAATAAGGGCGAACCCTATCAAATAAAATAGTGTAGTTCATTACCCCTTTGAAAAGCTATATAAGGAACTCTTTGGATACATTGAAGGCATAAGAGAATTGAGAGCAAAGAAACTATAGTCCATTGTTTCCAAAACTTGTGCTTGAGTCTACATCCCTTTGTCCCTTGGATCACTTTGGTGTTCTTCCCAAGCTTTCCTTTTGCTTGTGAGCTTTCTATTGAGAGATGGAGGATTGAGGTGGTGGAGGCCCAAGTGGGGGATTCAGTTTCTCCGATTTGCAGACGTGCCGACAGAGGTTGTATCCATTGTAATCTCTGATTTTATATTAATAGAAATATCTTTTCTTGGCCAATAATGTATGTTTGAATGAATATTTTATCCATGGATGATTTCAAATGCTTATACATTGTTGATTATATATGCTAGAGTAGATCTAACACCAATATATATAGTATGCTTGTCTTTTTTACTTGTTGTTGAGGAAATGATCTATCAATTCAAGCTGAAGTTGGAAAGCTCAACGGGGATCTACTTCAACCGTCCAGAATAAGGTACGAGGTCTGATCCTTTAGTGTTAGATATTTGATTTCTCTTGCATATTGGAAAGGATTGATTTCTGGAGTCAAGCTGTCTGTTGTGGTACCCCAAGCCATAGGAATTTCTCTCCGTAACAAAATTCTCTCTGTTGTGGAATTTCTCTCCATAACAGAATTTCTCTCTGAAATTCTTGTTGATGGTTTCTGGGTGAACCCTATCAAATAAAATAGTGTAGTTCATTTTAATTAAGCGTTGATTTTAATTGGGTTTATTACTCAAAAGAGGTATATGGCCGTGCAACTAATGGTGTTATGAAACAACATGAAGCAAAATGCACACCTAACAATCAATGCAAATGCATTGTGTCCATGAAAAACAGGGTATGCTACTACGTGAAATGCACAATTTTATTCAAATGATAAATGCAAGCTTTCCTATATGAATTCTCTCCGTAACAGAATTTCTCTCTGAAATTCCTGTTGATGGTTGTTGGGTGAACCCTATCAAATAAAATAGTGTAGTTATTTTTAATTAAGCGTTGATTTTAATTGGCTTTATTACTCAGAAGAGGTATATGGCCGTGCAACTAATGGCGTTATGACACAACATGAAGCAAAATGCACACCTAACAATCAATGCAAATGCATCGTGTCCATGAAAAACAGGGTATACTACTACGTGAAATGCACAATTTTCTTCAAATGATAAATGCAAGCTTTCCATTGTGTCGATGAAAAACAGGTAGTTCATTACCCCTTTGAAAAGCTATATAAGGAACTCTTTGGATACATTGAAGGCATAAGAGAATTGAGAGCAAAGAAACTATAGTCCATTGTTGCCAGAAATTGTGCTTGAGTCTGCATCCCTTTGTCCCTTGCAGCACTTTGGTGTTCTTCCCAAGCTTTCCTTTTGCTTGTGAGCTTGATATCGAGAGATGGAGGATTGAGGTTGTGAAGGCCCAAGTGGGGGATTCAGTTTCTCCGATTCACAGACGTGCCGAGAGAGGTTGTATCCATTGTAATCTCTGATTTTATATTAATAGAAATATCTTTTCCTGTCCAATAATGTAAGTTTGAATGAATATTTTATCCATGGATGATTTCAAATGCTTATACATTGTTGATTATATATGCTAGAGTAGATCTAACACCAATATATACAGTATGCTTGTCTTGTTTACTTGTTGTTGCGGAAGTGATCTATCAATTCAAGCTAAAATTGGAAAGCTCAACGGGGATCTACTTCAACTATCCGGAATAAGGTACGAGGTCTGATCCTTTAGTGTTAGATATTTTATTTCTCTTGCATATTGGAAATGATTGATTTCTAGAGTCAAGATGTCTATTGTGGTACCCCAAGCCATAGGAATTTCTTTTCGTAACAGAATTCTCTCAGTTGTGGTACCCCAAGTTGTCTGTTGTGGTACCCCAATCCATAGGAATTTCTCTCCGTAACACTTGTCTTGTTGAGAGTCTTGCCGAAGCAGCAAATCAATCATGATGTGTGAGCAGCTTAAGCAGAGGATGTGTCTCAAGCACCATTGGTCATTTTTCTTCCACTACAGTGGAAGCTTTCAGTTATTCATTTCGCAATGGTGGATGGGATTTTAATTTGGTCGCCAAATCTACTTATGATCCTTGTATCTCACTTCATTGGAGGGTTTTCCATCTCTTTATCGCAAGTACAGAATTTTTTTCCTCGTCGAGGAATCGACTCTCACCAAGCCCGCATCGATGGAGGATTCTTCACCATAGAACCGCTATGGCGACAACTTTCCCTAATTGCCTCCCGATACCTTGTCATTGCCAGAGTCGTGATGTAAGTCAAGAATCTTGTTAGGTTTTGAGGCGATAGTAGCGGCCATGTGGGGATGTTAGATCCTCCGTTGTCGAGGATGTGCTTATTTTGACTTGTCATTTTCCATCCGATGGATTGTGTTTGGCGAAAACGGATTTTTCCTGTGCGTGTGGTTTTTAATGCCACTTTTAAATGGTTAGCCCATGGATTCCTATTTATATGCCATTGGAAAAGGGTTTGTTCTGCTATTTGTTTTACGGTGAGTAAGTAAAATTTGTTAGGGAGATTTATCCCATAAGAGACTTCGCGTGATTGGTGGAAACACCTATGGATCTCACATGGTGCACCCTCACCAAGCGTCTTCGAATACGTGTACATCATGTTGTCTGCCAGGTAGGTCGCCATTCACCTTGGGTTTTTTTTATGATTTAAATTATTTTTCGAGTCGTAAGTGGTCAATACGTTGCACGGGGAGTAGATAGGGTTTTTTGTTTTGGTTTAAAAAGAGCTTCCCGATGCATTTTTTTTAGGTTTAGATCCATCTTTAGAAAAATTTCAACCTACCTGAGGCCACCTCACCTGCTCATAAATATCTGCCTTTTCATTCGTAAATGCTTTCGCCCACAAAACCTGTTAGAGTTCTACTATTTTATCTGTAGTATTATGCCCGTAGACTTGGCCTTAAATGACAAATATCCAGAGTCGCAAGGTTGTCGTCGGCATGAAGCTGAATTATGTCTCACCTTTGGGTGATAGTAAAGGCTACGATCTCCTTACCTATTGATTTTGGTTCTATGTATTCCATCCATGGGATATTGGGCCTGGTCATTTTAACCTAGGGCATCCTCACTATCCATCCTTGAAGAATTTCCTGTGGGTCGTAAGTCTCTTAGATTTTTGTGTCTATGGGTGAAAAGGTGTTACAGAAGTTTAAGTTATTTTTTCACTACTAGAGTGTAGGAGCCAAGACCCACTGGTGCAGAATATTTGTTTCCCATATCTTACCCATTGACCTGTGTCGTGTTTGTTTTGACCCAATGTTCGAGGACGGAAGGGTAATGAAAAATGTTGATGTTGTTTTGAATGGTCTTTCCTAGCACACTATATACATTCGCTTTCTTTTCTCATTCAAATGCACATGTTAGTTTAACAATGTAATTCCTAAAATGCTTTTTATGTCACTGCAGTCACAGATCATACCAGACAGCACAGTGAAAAAAGGAAAGAAGAAATCCAGGATCATTGAATATGATTCGAATGTATAATTTGTATAAGTTTCACCCGTAGCAAGGGTTGAAATAGTTTATGAAGGTACCAAGGCAGTCACTGGAGCAAAGCCTGAATTCATATGGTGCTATATTTACCACATGCTTGTAGAAAGGAAAGTTTCAGAAGTATCAAAGTGGCCACTAGGCCAGAAATTTTCCCCTGTGCAAAATTCATCGGATGGATGCTACCTAGGATAGATATAACATGGATGATGATGAATGATGTGGAGAACAAAGGTTTTTCCTCTTTCACACCCACATTTTTATCAGCAGCATACATCTTACTAGAGAAAGCGGTTAGTATGACAACTGAGTGGGTGAAGAGATTACAAATTGACTATGTAGCCACAACAAAAATGATGGTGGTGGAGGGAAATACTTTCAAACACAAACAATCTGGGTAGTATGAGACAACTCATCTACGTACCCCATACAGGGTGATACTACTGATGTTGAACAGGATTTTGGTAGAGTAGATGGGAAATTTTACAAGTTGGGTGGATCCCACTAATCTACCATATATCTTTGGAAGGGATAGTCTTCAACTCGGATGAAATAATAGCCAAAAATATGTCCACCTCTATCAAAGCATCCCAAGAAGGATTGTGCCTCAGCAAGTCAGAATTATATATGTGTTCCCTCTTAGTGGATTGTATACTTTACCACCACCTGTTTGAAGAACTCAAATTTACATGGAAGGGAGGGAAAGCCCCTATATACACAGCTTACCAAATATTGGGGTCTCACAAATATCATAATCACTACAAGATGATATGTGAATAATTCTTGATGCCCCTATACTAGTAGATTTTCCTAGAGGAATGTACATGCCTATCTGAGGGAGCCTTGGAGTCCATTAAGGAGTATGGGGATTAATTCTTATTTGAATAAGGTACATATCTGAGGATATATGGGGGAAGAAAGGAACCCTCATTGCTATCAAAGTACGCAATGGATTACATAGTTCTTAAGAAAGCTGTTAGGCAGCTTTTTTTGATGGATTTGGAAGTCACCTGTTTGATATAAAGAAGGATGTGTTTCCTCCATTACCATTTTATGTGGGAAGTTACAAGTTTTCCAAAGTCAAGAGTGCCCCTGAATTTTTCAAGGAGATAGAGATCTTCCATTTTGAAGAAAAGAGCTTCCATCAGAATGACTCCCAAGGTAAGGTTGCGACATATAAGGAATCCCTAAAGGTAAATTTTGAATATACTGACTATGTGGACAAAGATGAAGAAATATACAGGAATGTTTCAAACATGACCGCCTTAAATAATCAGTTGAAAATAAATACCAAAACGACTAGAGTTAAAGGAAGTAGTAGCAGCAACCCAGAACCAAAGAGCTCATAAGGAGAAGTTTTAAGGAAAGCGAAGGAAGAAACTACATGGAGACCGGCGAAAGGTGTGAGGAAACTCCTAGATGAGGAAAGGCAGTAAGAAAAGGAATAAGGAGAAGCAACCAAGAAAATGAGTGAAGAAGATAAGAGAAAGAAAGAGGAGGCTATCAAAGAAAATATTATAGAGCTAGAAAGGGTCATAACTCAAGAGGCTTTAAATCCGGGACAAGAAGTACAAGACCAAGAAGGGTTCATAGAAGAACAAAGAAAGAAAGATGAAGAATATCTAGGTGGTGAAGATCAAGGACAGATCCCTGTTCGGGATAACCTAGAGAACCATCCATCCACATCAAGTAGCACACTTACTGGATGGCATCTCCATATGGTTGAAATGGGGTTGGTTCCATTTACCCCATCCAAGCAATACGACGTTGCATTCCTGAAAGATATATGCTTTGATCCTAAAACAAAGTCCATTATATGGAAAAAAGACAAGACTTTAAAAATAGGAACCCAGACGTCGATCACCACAGTAACTGAGAAGACAGTAGTGAGAAATGTAGAACAATACCTGAAACGATTGGCCTCCATGGGCATTGCAACTACATATGCAAATTATCATAATGTTGATAAGCTCACAGAGACCCTTGAGCAATGCAAGGGTAAATTGGAAGAAATGAAATAAGTCTTAAGGAAGGAGGAAAGAGTGGGAAGGGAATAAAAAATAAAATATGAGGCCACTCTTTTAGACTATGAAAAGATTTAATAGAACTATCAAATTCTACTAGAGGAGTGGGATGAGTTGAAGCTATCAAAAATGGAGTTTGATAAGAAGAAGCAAGAATTAGCGGGGAAAAGTGGTAGAGACCAAATCCTAGAAATCTAAGGCTGAATTGCAAGAAACATAGTATGAGGTCCGAATTGCGGGACTGGAAGCCCGAAAAAACTCTTTGGAGGTGTTATTTAAGGCAGAAAATGACTCAAAAGATTGACATAAAACCTTTGACAAAGCAATGTCTTTTAATCAAGGGTAAAATATATCAAATACAGGTTCAGATCGCAGAAGAGGTTTTCAAGGTTAGACAAGTTGAAGTTCAACTGTAGGAAATCTCAGTCACAGCCCCGGAGTTCAAAGACGAAACCCAAGAAGTTGTAGAGATCATTCAAGGATGATTGACATGGTTGGAAACAACCAAAGAGATTCCGGAAAACACACCAGTCAAGAATAAAAAAAGATTGTAGCTCAAATATGAACTGATATGCTTCAGTAATAAAGCTGCTGAAAATTTGATCGATGTGGTAAAAAGCACCACGGAAAAATGCATAGAAATTTATAAGAAGGTGCTCACAACTTATAATAAGTGTGAGACATCATCCACAAAAAGGATAGATAAGCTTCCAGAACATGAAGAACTCCTGAATAAATTGCAGGAAGATGAACTCGTCATAGAGTTGATTAAAAGCTTAAGTGAAAAGGTGATAAATAGTGTGATTGCTCAAGCTAATGTAATTAATTTCCTTTTGGAATATCAGCTTTGGGTACTTCCATCTAGGATGAATAACATAAAGGCTCAGGCTTGTAAACATGAAGTCACGATCAGATTTCTGGAACCAACAGATTTTGAGGTCATTGTTTCGGATGCTATGGCATGGAAACAATTTATTACTGATTTGACTGGGCCCACTTAAGCATTTGTCCTAAGTACACATGGAAATATAATTGTAATTTTTTTTGTATTTAGTTTTTGACAAGTAGACACACGATAAGACAAATATTTTTGTAATTGAATGTAAAGGAATCCCAAAGAGAAGGCTAACCAAGAGTCATTGTGTAAATGTATAAATATAGTTAGAATCGAATAGAGAGGGGACTTTTCTAGATTTCTCATATGTATTATTCTTTCACATTGATCTAGGAACAAAGCATCAATCTCATCAAAGAATAACCAACAAATAACTCATGAAATGGTGTTAATCGAAACCAGAATTGGTTTTGTCTCTGTATATTTAATAAACAATGAATGGTTACAATAACAAATGTTAAGCAATAGCTTGAATCAATGAGAAATTTGAATACCTAAGGAGGAAATTCGAAATCATGAGTGAGTCTGGCTTAACTGACTGTCAACCATTCAATCACACTAAGTTAACCACTTGACCAAAACCCTAATTGACTCACCAAACCCTAACTGAAGTTGGAGTGCAATAAATGACTGAATCTCAACTGAAGGATATCAAACACATGTCATAGAAAGGCAACCATTAAGTGCTAGTGCTCCATGACTTCAATGAACCCCGATGAGGTTAACTAAAGCTAAAATGATCATCAGAAGTTGGTCGAGGCACCCCTGTTGACTCCAGATCATTAAATAATATTAAATAATATATTTAATGAGAGGAGGCGCCTTAGCTGACTGGTTGAACTAATTGTAACCACCAGTTAGCAATTAGGTGCATTAATATCACTCAGATCGCCCTAGGAGTGCTCCAGTTAGCCTCTTTGACTGTAGGAGAAGGTTAAGTTAGCCTCCTTGACTGTAGGTAGGCGTGGGTGTGACTGGATTATGGAAATTAATGCTCCACTGATTTCAATTAATGTCAATTATACTTAGGATAGTGGTTTAACTAGGCCAATTTGACCAAAAAGAGTGTGTATGATGGTAAATGTCTCCAACACCCCCCCTTAAGCTATACTCAGGAAGAGTTAGAAAACATAGATGCATAAAAATGCTAGGGCCCCAGCAACTAAGGCCATAGGTCACCCTGTACAATGCTGAAACTCAAACAATGCTCAAAACAAACTAAGTGAGGAAAAGAGAGAAAACCCAGTGGAAAAAAACCCCCCTCAAGCTGAACACTAAAAGTAGTCTGGATCACCCTAATGAAATCATCCCCAATAGTGAACAGAGGTAAGTGAACTTATTTTCTGAAAATATCTTGGTGAATATGTCTACATCTGCTCATCAGTCGGGCAGTATTGCAGAATGATGGTCCTGTCATGCACTAGCTCCCTGATGTAGTGCATGTGAATCTCTACATGCTTGGTCCTTTGCATGGTAACTAGATCTGTGGATATCTTAGTAGCACTCTGGTTGTCACAAAATAGTACATTGGACAAAGTACTACCAAGATCAAACTCTGAAAGAATTCCTTGCAACCAAACTACTTGGATGCAAGCATTCATCGCTCCTCGATACTCGGCCTCTGCTGAAGATAGTGCTATGGCAGCCTGATTTTTGCTTGACCAACAAATGGGGCCACCACCAAACATGAATACATATCTATAATTTGACTTCTTATCAATAGAATCACCCACCCAATCAGAATCTGTGTATCCAACCAGCTCTAGCTCGGAGTCTGCAGCATAATGAATGTCGTAGGTCCTAGTTCCCTGAATATACTGGAGGATCCTCTTGGCTGCCTTCCAATGAAGATCATGAGGCTAGTGCATGTATCTTGATACAACATTCATGGCATAACAAATATCAGGCCTAGAATGTGTCAAGTACAACAAGCTACCAATCAGCTGTCGATAGATAGTGTAGTCCATGGGAGGTGTGTGTTTTCCTTCTTCAAGGATGATCCCTGAAAGGAAAGGGAATGATGCAGGCCTACATTCAGCCATCTTAAACTTGAATAATAGGTCTGAAATTTATTTGTACTGAGTGACCATAATCCCATCAGAATTTTGCTCGATTTCGAGCCCCAAAAATTGTTTTAGAAGCCCCAAATCACTCATTTCAAAGGCATTGTGGAGAGCAGTTTTGATAGCTGAAATGGAGGCAACTATGCTACCTTTGATCAGTAAGTCATCAACATATAAAACAATGATAATTATATTACCATCACGATTCTGTAAATATACATTTGGATCTGATCTGCATCTCTAAAAATTTTGCGAGAGAAGGAAGGCATCCATCTTGGAATACCACTCTCTTGGGGCTTGTTTTAACCCGTATAGTGACTTCTTTAGCTTGCAAACCAAATATGGATCAGTGATGTAGCCCTCAAGATGCTTCATGTATATCTCCTCATGAATATCTCCATGCAGAAAGGCTGACTTAACATCCATGTGATGCACCTCCCAGTGCTTGGATGCTGAAATAGCCAAAACAAGGCGGATGGAGTCCATTTTTGCAACCGATGCAAAGGTCTCATGGTAGTCCACTCCTTGGACCTGAGAGAAATATTTTGCTACCAGAATTGCCTTATATGTTTAGTTTCTTCCATCAGAAGAAAACGTTTCCTAAAACACCCACTTGCATTGAACCAAATTCCTTCCCGGAGGAAGAGAAACTAGCTCCCAAGTAGTGTTTTTCTGAAGAGAATTCATCTCTTCATCCATGGCAACTTTCCATCTCAGATCATTCTGAGCATGGTAGTAGGATTTTGGATCTGAAATAATAATCAAATAGTAATTTTTTGACAGCAAATTATTAGAACAAGAGAGCGCAATACCTGCTCTTTGGAAATCAGACCGGGTTCTCCTTGGATCATCCGAATTTCCAATGTTTTCTCCTGCGGAGGAGAGTGTCTGCTAGGCCCATGTAGGAAGATGATTTTGCACTTCAGGTTCTGATTCAGAATATAATTATTGCTGCACATTGATATCATAAATTAGAGGATCCAAATCAGGTTCATCACCCCCAATTTCATCATCCAAATATTCAGTAGAATAGGAAGGAAATTCAGCAGTTTTCTCCTTCACTAGTTCCACCTCCTGAAGAGGCTCATCGAACTTGACACTTCTCTCGATGATGATCTGTTTGGTATTTATATCTAGCAGCTTGAATTCTTTATATTCATCAGGATACCCAATAAACAGACATTCTATTCTTTGCGGTTGCAAAGCCCTTCTTTTATCAAGAAAAATCCGGGCCCATGTAGTGGACCCAAACACCCGTAGGTTCGACACATCCAGCTTATGTCCGAAGTATGATTCGAAAGGAGTCTTTACTTTCCAGGATGGATGTGGCACCCTGTTCTTAATGTATTCTGGAGCATGCATGGATTGATCCCACAAATTTGCAGCAAGCTTCTTTGACTCCAACATACAGGTGGTCATCTGCTTGAGAGACCAGTTCTTCCTTTCCGCTACTCCGTTCTGCTAGGGAGTGTAGGGAATTGAATGCTGGACCTGAATACCAATTTGGGAGAATATGTACAAAAAATCATTACTGACATAATCCCCTCCATTATCATATCTCAATATCTTTATCTTAAGCCCAGAGGCATTTTCGGTCAAGGCCTTCAATTCAGAAAAATTTTCACATACTTCTGATTTCATTTTGAGAAAGAAAACCCATGTATACCTTGAAAAATCATCAATAAAAGTAAGGAGGTACCTTGATCCATTCATGGATGTGACAATAATTATACCACTGATATCAGAATGTATCAACCCCAATATTCTTGTAGCTCGGTTTTCCTTCCGCCGATCGAACTTGTGCTCAGGGTGTTTTCCAATCACACAGCCCTTGCAAATTCTCGTGGTTGCCTTGATGACCGGGAGGACTTCAACCATGGAGTCTTTCTGTAATTGCTGAAAATATTTGAAATTAATATGGTCAAACCTCTCATGCCACAACCTACTAACCTCATTTCCATGAGTTAGCAGAGCGGTGGGCTTTGCATCCGCAACAAAGTGATAGAACTCATAGGCTTTTGCATGATGGTTTGCAAGGCCTTTAGAAATGGGTTTCCTAGATGCAATTTCTGTTATGTCAACATCATTTGGGCTGAAAGAGACTCTCTTAGGCATTCCTGTATGTGTCATCCAATAGACACTAAGGAGATTTGCTACTAGAGACGGTACATACAAAACATTAGAGAAAAAACCATTTTCAAGATCTACAGTACCTTGTCCTTCGGAAATGATGGTGGAGTCATCTCCCATGTGGATGGGGATGGATTTGCCGGTCTCCAAGGATGAAAAGGAGTCTTTTTCAAAAATCATGTGGTTTGAAGCTCCACTATCAATCAGCAGTGCTTTGGAATTCGAAGTGCTTTCCATGAGGGCATGACCTTTCTCATGATGTGGTTCCCGATCTTGGTGATCTCTCCTCCGAAAGCTCTCTGGAAGATTGATGTGATTCCTCTCAAGGAGATAGGTTGCTTCATCAAGATTTTTCTTCATATAGGCATGTTCAGGGTGAAAACCCTTCCTGTAGTAAGAACACTTGACTTTTTCTTTCCCATTGTGCCCTTTTCCTTTGTTCTTCCTTGAACCGGAAGATTCATCATGCTGCTGGTTTTCAACTCTAGGCTTGGGAGCATCAAATTTAATTTTCTGATTTTTCTGTTGCTTTCCTTTACCCTTCAAATCTTTGGGCCCTGAGACATGGAGGGCTTCATCATGGGATGATCGAATGATCCCCATCTGGACAAGCTTGTCATGTTCATTAGTTAGGGACTCAATGAAGTCATTGAGTGTAGGCATCTTCCATCCAAGGGTTGTGAGCTTCCCCACACGGAATGTAGAAACAAAAACTAAATAATCAGCCCCAATTTTGGAAAGGATGGCAAGGATGAGCTGATCATCCTCCTTCTCCACATTGCATTGCTTCAAGAGTAAAATAGTATGCTTGAACTTTGTAAAGAAATCATTCAGAGTCTTGAAATTGGAAGGTTGGAGAGACATGAGTTCATTTTCGAGTTGGTAAACTCTCAAGTCATCATGCTTTATGTATAGAGATTCCAATTTGTCCCATATTTCTTTCTGTGTCTTCAGATCCGTAAGATGGAAGAGAAGGTCTTTGAAAATAGAGAGGCACAAGAAACCGAAGGCTTCATCCTTCTTGTTCAAGAATCTTGATTTTTCTATGGCGAATCAAGGCTCAACTTCAGTGTCCATGGCGACTCTAAAAAGTCCTTTGGAAAACAACTAAATCTCCATTTTATTTTTCCATGAGTGGAAATTGTATGGAGTCAAGAGATCTGCTGAGGAGGCCATCTAGATGTGCTGTAGCGAATGCTTCACCTGTAGAAACCTGAAAATCAAAACAGAAAGGGAAAAATAAGGTCGGACAACTTGCACATTCTAGGATTTCATCACACCAAGCATAGTCAATCAAGCAAGCTTGATCAACAAGTTCTTTAATTGGGATATTGAGTGGTAAGCCTTGGCTTCTAGTGCAGTGTTGGAATTTTGAGCTATTGCTCACTTTTCATGGAGAAATCTGTCAAAAAGCTTGTTTTTGAGAGATAGATCTTCGTCCTGCCGTATGCTCTGATACCATATTATTCTTGCACATTGATATAGGAACAAAGCATCAATCTCATCAAAGAATAATCAACAAGTAACTCATGAAATGGTGTTAATCAGAACCGGAATTGGTTTCCTCTCTGTATATTTAATAAACAATGAATGGTTACAATAACAATGTCAAGCAATAGCTTGAATCAATGAGAAATTCGAACACCTAAGGAGGCAATTTGAAATCATGAGTGATTCTGGCTTAACTAACTGTCAGCCATTCAATCATGCTCAGTTAACCACTTGACCAAAACCCTAATTGACTCACCAAACCCTAACTGAAGTCGGAGTGCAATAAATGACTGAATCTCAACTGAAGGAAATCAAACACATGTCATAGCAAGCCAACCATCAAGTGTTAGTGCTCCATGACTTCAATGAACCCCGATGAGGTTAACTGAAGCTAAACTGATCATCAGAAGTTGGGGGAGGCACCCCTGTTGACTCCAGATCATTAAATAATATTAAATAATCATTATATAATATATTTAATGGGAGGAGGTGCCTTAGTTGACTGGTTGAACTGATTGTAACCACCAGTTAGCAATTAGGTGCATTAATATCACTCAGATCACCCCCGGAGCACTCCAGTTAGCCTCCTTGACTGTAGGTAGGCATGGGTGTGACTGGATGATGGCAATTAATGCTCCACTGATGTCAATTAATGTCAATTATACTTAGGATAGTGGTTTAACTAGGCCAATTTGACCAAAAAGAGTGTGTATGATGGTAAATGTCTCCAACAATATGAAATACTTATTGTAAGAGGAACTATTTCTGATTATAATAAAGAGAATCGAATTTTCTGTAGGAGAAGGAGATGTTGAGTTTCAAATGCATGTTGTGTGGGTAGCTAGATAGAACTATTTATGTGTTGGCTAACTATGCCAATCTATGAGATCGTTCTAACTCTGAACTATTTCTAAGTTGTGAATGGTTTCATTCCCTTGTTTTTGAATCTTGTGCAACAAATGAGCAATGAATGCTTTCAAAAACACTGATCTATATCTATGTTAATTTTTCTGTTGTTTTCATGTACTCTGAATTATATCAACTATCTGTAAAATTTTGTGTGCATAAAATGCAGTACATTGCTCATATAAATAATCATCTTGCTCCCTGTGGATAGGTAGATAGAATTAGCTTAGTTTAGCATAGCTGTGTTTTCCTTTTATGCGGTTAAGGAACAAAGTGGATAAGATGGGAGGTAAGAACCTACACATCACATTGTGAAACCTTTGCTTCCTGATCATCTGCATTTAACTTAGTCACCTGCATATCAGTTATATAACGATTAAAAAAAACACATAAACGGTGGATCGAGCTGCAACCAATAAAATAAGAACAAAAGTTCACTCACTCTACTCTAGTTGGTTGACCAACCAGACGAATTCCCCATACCAAACAATAAACGAGCTAAATGGGAATGATTATTGGGGAGAATCCCTACTGTCGGTACCTAGGATTTTACAGGAATCAACAAGTCCAAACTACATAAATTCAAATAAAAATGGCTAAGGCTTTGGAATAAGGTACTAATTGGTGGATTATTGTTCTAACAAAAAAAATTACGAACTTAATTAGACAAATTTCAACTTTTGGCATATCCCATATGGTTCAAAGGCCAAATAAAGACACTTAAAATGCTACTTAAAAGATGCTTGATACACAAAGGTGGTGGCTAAGTTAAAAGATTTGGATTTCATTCTTAGATAGAGAGATGCAAATTCCACCAGTGATGTACATTTATATCCATTCTCTGGGCAAATTAAATTAGCATGTGATGGGGAAATGCTACTTTAAATGAGCTAAATCTTAATTAGGTGTGATGAGAAATCCATTTCAAATTTGGACAAATGCAAATGACAAAAATGGCGCAAGTCTCTAATAGTTATTTCAAGAAACTAAGCCACAGTTTGTAATAGCCAAAAGTTATGCTAAATAAGATCAATCTTTGATTGGTTGATTAGTAACGGTGATGGCATCCTCGGTCTCGGTTGATATTACAAGTAAAAATCGGTTGAATCACATTTCGTTGAAACTACACAAATATTTTGGTCAAACTAGATTTCCTAGATCGTTGAGAATGCTTGGTTTAATCTACCGTAGAGGTATGGTTCTCAGTAGGGAAGATGAGCAACTAGTGGTGCATCATTTTTATCTTTTATACGAAACTTAATTTTCCATGTTCCTTTTTCCTCCAAATTTTTATCACATATATTTGTTGTGTTCTCTATCAAATCATATTCGTCTTGAGGTGTTACAAATTGATGCCATGTCAGCCATAAAGTTCCAAGTTGTCTATTCCTAATATGTTTTAGTGTATTTTTTATTGGGACCAATGGGTGAACATTGATGTGACTTAAAATGAAATCTCAAATTTTAAATATTCATTTTATTTCCAAATGTAGAAGAAAGTTTTTTGATAAATAATTTTAAAAGCATGAAAAATATTGACAGTGAATTGTACATAAAGATATTTTACAAACCACTTAAGGAAGCTAGTATTTTTTAGATTGAGGTTAGACAACGCAATTTCTATCTCCACTACTAGTACTCCATGCAACTATTGGCTCCTCTCCCCTATAAATTCTCCTAGATCCTCTTCCATTGATTTACCATTCCCAAAGGAATGAGGGAACTGACGAATCTATGAGGTATCTATGGGACAAATTGAGGTGTGGTAGGATCGATTTTCTAGCCACTGGTAGCTATAGCTTTGGGGTCTCCATGGGATTGAGCTAAACTCTGGTGGATTTGCACCTTCTTCGTCGGTTTTTGCTAGAATATGATGATAGGGAAATTGCTGAAATTGTGATTTGGGTTGTTGGACTTGCAAATTTTACCACAGGAATAGATTTAGTGTCCTATATTAACCATGGGGAACTCCGATTATGCAATTCCAGCAACCCAAATTTATCATTTCATCAATTTCAGCTAGATTTTGGTCACAAAAATTAGCTTCTCTATATCCATGGATTCCATAATCATGTCGTGGAGGATGGATGATTTTTATTTGATCGCCCTAAATGCATATCTATCTCGTTCCTTTAGTCACACGGTCATAAGAACACCATTATCTTGGATGCCATGCTTGTATGGGAAACCTAGCATTGGCCTTTTTTTTCAAAACAACATGTATGTTCGATTTTAAAGATCAATGAATATGTACTTGAAGTATTGAACATCTATAAGAATGGTGTTAGCATTGGCACATCCACATTAATTATGTCGAGGATAAATGCCGATAGGGATCACTCTTTATGTTCACGCTTCCATATTGAGAATTCACTCGACATGTCATGAGAACTGCACATTAGATGAATGCCCAACTACCATATGAAGGAGTTTAACTCAACTCTCAGCTGCAAAATGGAGTTCAACTAAACCTTGCGCACTGTATCTCAACTCCGAGCTACTAGATGGAGTTCCATTATCACACAAAATACACATTACCATACCATTAAGTGCAATTATGTCATAATATATCTTTTATTTGTTTCCCAACTACCACAAAGTGTAGTTATCACATGCGTTATTTTTTATTTATTTTTATAATTGTTTAATATGAATTTGAAATGATGACCATAGAATAAATATGGACAATACACTTTTCCTAATCTCCCCTAATATAGAAAAAAGAATAGATCGTATTCCACCCCAAAATTCCAAGATATAAACGCCTATCAACATAAATATTGCCTTTTCATGGACAATATTTTTGAATTGCAAAATTTGATAAAATGTCTCCTTATTCAAGGGCCAATATTCTTAATGTTTTATGCATTATGGGTGTTATTAGTGATTTTCACGATGACTTTTTCAAATAATCTCAAATTAAAGTTTTTCTTCTTATAACCGTCACATAGACGAAGCAGGGGAATTAATTCGTTCCTTGGATTTTAAGTACTATGGTTAATCAAAATATGAAATGTAGATACTATAGAGTCTTAAAGAGAACTCTCAATAGCTATAGGATGAGGTGGATTAAGTACCTTTGACCTGATCTCAAGTGCAAAAAGATGCTCTAGCAATGCAGAGGAATTACCATGGTGTACAGACAACGAAATTATGAATTACTGGGGAACTCATAATATATCCCTTATTTGGTTCAACCACCTTGTGACCCTTACTCATGGTTTCACCAATAATTCTCGTGGTTCCATAAATAGATATCATGGTTCCACCAATAATTCTTATGGTTTCATAAAAAGATATTATAGTTCCACCAACAATGTTCACAGTTCCATATATAGAGCTCATGGTTCCATTAAATTTGTTTGAGTTTCAACCACCAAATTTCCAATATTTTTCCACCATATATGTTTATTAGTTTATCAACACTCACTTTGTTCAAGGTTCCATAGGCATTTTTCTGGATTCCACCATCTCGTGAACATGTATGCATTACTAACCAAATGGTTCATGGCCCATAACTAATGCTTATGATATTCATGAATCCACCAACATTATTCAAATTTCCTTGATTGCACATGATTTTTTTTGCATTGTACATGGGTGCACCCAAATTATTCATAGTTCCAACAATTTTTTCCATTGTTCCATAAACATTCTTCATAATTCCACCATTAAAATGATGATTTTTCATGAATTTTGTTCAATTTTTCTTATGTGGTTCTCTCACCTGGAAAAATTTACCGAAGTACTTCCTATTCTTGAAATATTTCTCATTATGTTTCCATTTTTAACCTTTTCCTTTTTTTCCTATTTGTTATAATCAGTATCCCCCTATCTCCTTGTTTCTTATGTGATTTATCAATTTCTCTCATTGTTATAATCATTATCCCCCTATCTCCTTGTTTTTTATGTGATTTATCAATTTCTCTCATCATTTTTATTCTTTCTTATTACAACCATTCCTTTTTTACTAAGAACATGTCCATCTTGAAGTAATAAAGTAAGTGCATTGTTTTGAAACAACCATGGAATGAATTATGAAATTATATGTTTTGCTTATTTGTTTGATTAATAATTTTTTTATTGATAAAATAAGAACAAGTAAACATTTACGATGAGAAAAGATTTTTTTTTAATTTTTTTAATAGATATTATGTTTATCTTATTTGTTTCATTAATATAATTATTTGTATTGATAGAATGAGAATAAAGTACATATCTATACTTAAAATGTTCATTTTCCAAGAATTTTGTTCAATGTTCTTTAAATGGTTCCCCCACCTTATGGCTATTACTCATTGTTCCATATTCCACCAACAATGTTCATGGTTTCATTAAACATGTTCAAGATTCAACCAACAAATGCATCATATTCTATCACCAAATATGTACACGGTTCCATTAACTCTCAATTTGTTATAGATGATTCCACCACTAAATTCACAGTTCCATTAACATTGTTCAAAGTTCCTTAATTGCATGTGGTTTTGTATGCATTGTACATGGTTCCAATTGGATTATTCATAATTCCATCAAAATTGTCCATGGTTCCATAAACATTCATTGCGGTATGAACTATGATGAATGCTTATGGAACCATGGACAATTTTGATGGAATTGTGAATAATCTAAGTGGAACCATGTATAATGCATACAAAACCACATGCAATTAAGGAACCTAATGTTGGTGTTCTTAATGCCAATCCAAAATGCAATAACATTTATTTAAGAATATCGAATTTTACAACAAAATTAAATGTGAAATGAAACAAATGTAATTGTTGGTGCTTGTGTGGGAAGATTTCACTAACAACGAGATGTTAAATATGTGCATGTTGTTCAAATATATGCATTTTCAAATCCCTAATGACCTAGAAACCTTCTACTCAAATAGAAATGTACTTCAAAAATATATCAATCCAATGGGTATTGCTAGGGAAGGTAAAAATAATCAATGACAATGGGAGAGGTACCAATGATTAACAAATATGATCTAGGTATTGTTTCTCCCCACAATAGTCACCTATAAGTTAGATTCCCTAAAATTTGGCCACTAATTTACCTCCATCAAGTGTACGGAAGAGGTTATCTTTAGCATGTTGATATGTTGCCTCCAAATCAAGGTGGTTGGAACACCCCTAGGAGAATAAAAAAAACCTCACCTTGGCTTCAACCTTCTCTTGCATGGTGCCACATATTTTTATAAAGTTATCTAAAATCCAAAATGACAAAGAACCAAGGAACATAATTTGATGCATACCCAGAAGGTCCTACATAGCTACTAAATTGTTTTGTAATTTTTGTGGAGAAATTTAGTGAGATGATTAGAATAGTACTCATGTGTGTTAATGAATTTATTATTTAAAAATAAATAATAATAATGATTTAGCAAGATTTGGCAAGGACACCAACAATTATTGAAAAAATAAATATTTTTCTCATCCAAATCAAATCAACCAATCTATCCAATACTTAAAAAGAAGTCACAAGAAAATATTAGTTATGTACAAATAACTATAATAATGAAAAATAATGTGACGTCATATATTTATTTATTTATTTTATCATGTATGTGTATTTCTTTCTCATTCTATTAATAAATATATATTTTAATCAATTACACAAACATTTTTTTAAACTATACTTAAAAGTAAAATTGTTTCATTATAGATGTTTACTATGTTTTTTATTAATCAATAAAAACATACTTTCATAATCAAACAAATACGACAAACATATAATTTCATAATTCATCTATTAATTGTTTGCAAACATTGCATTTATTTTACGATTTCAAAAAAGGCTTCTTAACAAGAGAGAGGTGGTGGCAATGCCCAACACTCATTTCAAATTATTTTATTGATCAACATTCATTTTTATACAAAGCTCAATTTTTTAGTCTCATGTCCATGCGTCTTAGTGATTAATTAATATACATTATGATTCTTCCATTATTTCTAAGAACTTCATATAATTCACAACAAAAGAATATGTTGCAAAAACATAGAGATCAATGGATCTATATATGCATACACTATTAGTATTTAATAATTAAAATTGATGAATAATTAACATGCTCTCTGTTTTAAAAACATGAGAATAAATATACATACAATAGTTCTAATATAAGCAGATGACAAAATAAAGGGTATAATTAAATAAATAAATTTGGAATTTTGGTTTTAAACTTTCTAAATATTTATTTTATACATGTGGTGTAGAAATGGATGGATCTCAATAATCTATGCTCAAGATTAAAATAAGTTGTTTCTCTTTATGGTTCTATCAACATAGAGATGAATCGATATGGATATTCTATTAGTATTTAATTTCTATTAATATAGAGATCAATTGATATGCATACATTATTAGTATTTAATAATTAAAACTCGTGAATAACTAAAATTTTATATGTTTTTAAAACATGAGAATAAATATAGGTACAACTAATCTAATCTAATCTCATCACAAAATAAATGTTGTAATTAAATAAATGAATTTAGAATTTTGGTTTTAAACTTTCTCAATATTTATTAATTAAATTATTCCTAGAGATGAATGGATTTCAACATTTTATACACCTTAGGTAGAAATGGATGGATCTCTATACCTCACACTAAATATACTGTGGATTAAAATAAGTTGTTCTCTTTATCTTTCTCATCATATTTTAGGGATGGATAGCTAAGATTGATTTACGAATTTACAATGTTATTTTATAATCCCTAGAAGATCCCATTTAAGAAAATTAGTTAATACAATAATAATAATAAAATTACACACTATAGTCTTGACATTAAAAATACAAAAAGTTTAAAAAGTTGAAAAGTTGCACGAAAACCAAAAAATCGAAACAATCAACCATAATTAAAAGGTTTCATGTTAAAACAAGAAAGAAAGCTAACAAATACTCGAGACATAATCCATATGGTTCAAGGTGCTTATCGTTCATTTTGTATAATGATTTACGCTCACATAACAAGGTGCTTGTCATTCATTTCAAATTTGGACAAATGACATACATGTTATAAGTCTCTCATAATTATTTCAAACAACTAAACCACATTTTGTTGTAATAGCCAAAAGCTATGCTAAACAAGATCAATATTTAGATTGGTTGATTACTAACAGTGATTGAATTTTGAAATGTTCTCCCTCCACCAATACCCTTCATATTGCATGTAGTTTGTAATGGAGCAATGGTAGGGAAATAGGTGTCCATGGATTCTGGTTTTTCATTTTTGAGTTTGGATGACATTTTTAGTTTCATCCTTTTTCTTTTAAGTTTTTTCCGGTGTGTTTGCAGTGTTTGGTTAGCTTACCTTATATTTTCCATTTTTTCCCTGTGTGATTGCATTGTTTGGAAAACTGATTTTAATTCATAGCGGAGAAGGTTTTTTTTAGCATTGTTTGTCCACCCATGATTTCCCACTTCTGAAATTGTCGAACAGGTATGCTTTTAATAGAATTAGAGCCTATGCAATTCTCAATCAACAAGCGGAATTCCAGTATTGGAATGCAATAGAACTCTTTTGACAACTTTTGGCATTTATGCCAATTTGGGAGTAGAACCCTTGCTAACAGAATGGAAAGACCTTGGGAAGGGAGATTACTAAGAAAAATACCTTATTTCCCCAAAATGAAAAAGCAGCCAGAATATAATTTCTATGGAAAATCAATTTAATTATACCCCAAATGCAATTTCTCAATTGGAAGAAAAACTATGATTTGTCTCTAATAGTGCAACATGTCCAACAATCACCTATGAGATTTTGGCAACATTTTAGTCATGGAAAAATTTAAGAGTCAATACTAAGGAAAATGGGCATTTTCCAGGTTGGAAAGGAAAACAACCATACTAAAACATTGGCACGATGACATTAATTTTAAAAAAATTCCAGTCAGTCCAAACACTGGGCCAATGGAAACCCCTGTAACGCAGGTTTGTTGGAATGGTACACAGACGAGTGGAAAGGAAGCAGATCCAGTGTCATAGTTATATTTGTATGGAATCAAACCTTGCAAAGGAACATAAAGATCATTTCACAATCATCCAAGCATATTATTATTCGTATTGCAGACCCATTGGATGTAGTCTCTAAGCTAATGTAAGCACATAAATACCCATATTTATGGACTTTGCATGCATCAAAAGATTTTTTTCACAATTTCACTCGTTCTTCAACCAAAAAATATAAAGGGAATCTAAGGAAAAGGCATGCCCAATATAGATACTATATGATGCATACTCCATATATTCTATACACTACTGAATGATAATAATAGTGCAGACCTATTGACACTCCATGATGATAATGATGCATACACTATGCATACTATAATGTTGACACAAACCCTATGATGATGCATGGTACACACTATGATAAATTCCGAAGTATAGATACAGTGGTAGATGTAGTGGTAGATGTATACAGTGGCATATCTATAGTGATAAATATAGTGGTATGTATACAATGATGTATACAATGGTGAAGAATACATTCTATTGTGATTTACATTCTATCGTGATTTACATTCTATTGTGATGATGAAATGATACATACACTATGTTGATGATACATACCCAATGTATACTTGTATGAGGATGATATTGATAATGTATGTACATTGAAGTGAACAGTAATGAAGATGCATATGTAATGATGATGATGCATGCTACTCTATGATGAACAATTGGTGACTATGATGACATACAGTGTGAATATGTTTGAACATGCCTCTTATAAGTTGACATGAGAAGCATAAGAGAAGACTGTTGGTAACTGGAAATTGAGCAGATCTTGATGGTGGGAAAGTCTTGGCAATATTAGGCAAGTGGATTGGCATGATCCTTGATGTAACACCCTGGTTTTAACCCCGTTTGCATTAAATGTATATGATGTATATGTTGTAATTAATCATGGTGTGGAGCTATAGGAAAAATCCCCACCATCGATTTAGCGTTTTATGCTCGGAAATTAAAACCGATGCCGATGCTATTTTGTGCTAATCAGGCACATTATAATTTAGACATCATGTAAATATGCAGTTAATTAAAAATACCCATAACCAGCTATATCAATGCAAAAAATAATGAGATGGGGGCATGATTTCCTAAGGATAAGGCAGGGGGGGGGGGGGGGGGGTATTCAAAACTTTGGGGCCAATGGGGAAAATCCAAATGTCAAAGGGAGAACAGATCAAAATTGTCAACTACCTTTCTTTTCTTATTCACCCAATCATTTATTACTACCATAAGTTGGTTGAGTTGGTTATTGCATGGGATGGGCAAGGTATGACAACCCAAATTCGAATTGGAGAAGCCATCAGTTTTTGGGAAATGCGTTTTGACTCCTTGGGCAAGTAAAAACCCAAAAACGTATGCCATTCTACCATGCTGGGATGTTTTCATGTTTTCCTCACCATTTTTCCTTCACGTGAGCTCTCTCAGGCATTCAGAACTTCCTATGTGTGAAATAATTCATGTTTTTTGGTCTTCCCCGTGATTCTGGAGCTCTTGTCATTCACCATTCATGTTCTCTACTATGTTCTTCATTTTTCCCAAGGATGGGAAGTGTTTTTTGTTAATTTTGAGTGGTTGGGATCACTCCTAGGGGTTTTTATGTTGTTTCCACCTCTCCACGGTTGGGGAATTTCGTGTTCAGAGTTGCACAGCCAATGGGGGGAACAGAGCCACGAATTTTGGGTGTCGATTGAGTTTGTTTTGGACATGTTAGGGCCATAAACGAATCTAGATTTAGAATTTCTGCTAAGGGTGTAATGTCCCAAATTTTGCATTGGGTAAAAATGGCCAAATCACATTTTCCATATTCATGAAAGTTGTCAAATGGATGCTAAAATTAAAATAATTGCCAAGGAGGAAAATCACTAGTTTCCTAGGTTGGGGGTGGAAGCTTTAGATTTGGAATAAGGGGAATAATAAATTATGTTTAGACATTATAAGGGGATAAATATTTAATAATTTATCTTATTAAATAAATACAAGAGAAAATGGAAGTGGCAATAGAGCATGAAGACACATGGAGACTATGGGGCCCACACTAGCTAGAATTCCTATGTTAAATGGTATCTTTCTCTTGCAAATTTGAATATATGGGAAGTCTAATGTTTTTGTATGGATTATAATGTTAATATGCTTGTCCATATACTTCATAGGTCAAATTTTGGATGAATTATAACTTACATGGGATAGGAAGAGCCAAATGGGAGTTTCATGGACACTTGGCTAGATTCCCCTTACATTTATGACAGCTATGACACCAATGATGGAGATTCTATGACAGTTATGACCCAAGTCAGATATGAAGGCTGAAATACTGACATACTGACATTTCAGGCCCGAATAGAGCATCTTGGAGGTCTAAATTGGGATTTGGAGAAGGCCAACAGGCTCCTACTCAAATTTGGGAGAAGAGGGAAGGTGAAGAGAGAGGCCACATGGCATAACATGAGCAACCACACCAATTCGACTTGGATTTGGTTTATGGATGGATTTGGAAACTTAGAATACCAATAATGTTTATAAAATACAGGGATCAGCCATGAGAAGAATTTTTTGCTCATTTGTGAATTGTGAGAGCTAGTGGATGACTAGTTTTCTTGCTTAAGCCAATTTTGAGGGTGAAAGATTCCCATCCTAGTTGGTGTTTGGAAAGGCCACTTCGGTATTTCATGGAGATTTAATGGATTCTTATTTTCAGGTGTAATATAAAGGAAATAATGTGGATTATTCTATTGCAGCACTCTCTCTCAACTATTTCCAGTTTTCACACCATATTCATGCCAATGGAGGGATTGCGCTTTGGGTGAGCTATTGATCTCTTTGGGGAATATTATAATGCTAATTATATTATGTTATAATTTATATGATATTTATTTCATGTTTAGAATACTCTCAGGTCGAAATACCCAAAATAATTTATGTAAAAATGTTGAACAATGAAGAAATAGTGTCATTTCCCCACTATCTTGTTGTGAACCATTACAATGATGATTATTTAGAATTGGGAGAGCCTTTAATTGTACATTTATGATTGGAATCCATTAAATATTATATTTTATTCATTCTCATAAAGTTTCAAGTCGAAATTCCCAATATTTGTTTGTCAAAATGACTTTTAATGAGCAAACAATGACCATTTCCACTCCATTTTGATATATGTCATGGTAATGCTTATTATTTCAAATGGAGGAATGTATCTCTGATAAATGTATGATAAATTGACATTAATTAATGTTTATTTCAATTCTCATGTTCATTAATTAAGCATTGGAAGCCATTTTACTCATTTTTATTGCATTGGGAGAAGATATGGTGCATTTTCCCCAAGGGTCGAAATTTTGACTTGGGAGTTGTTTTGGGAAGAGTCATAAAAGCCTGTATAAAATGAAAAATGATGCATATGAGACTCTTAAAATTTCCCTTACACATACCCAGCCTCTTTTCATAAATTCAAGTGACTTTGGGATCATTTGTGAAGCCATTTCCGGCAATTACCCAGGGGGAATTGGAGCCCCAATTTGCTAGTAAAGACTCTTACTTTGAACAGAACATTAAATAAGTTTTAAGAAGTAATTTGGAGGTAAAAAAACATACATTATAATGATATTTAATTTATATTATCATTCATGTACCTTCAGAGAAAATTTGGAAGCATTTGGGTCAATTTGGAGGTCTAGACATCAAAACTAGTCAAGAGTCAAAATTGTGAAACAATTGGAAAATTGGGCATTTTAATAAAATTACAAAAAGGGGAGATTACAGTGGTATCAGAGCATGGTCTTGGAAACTATTTAATTTATGGATTGTATATATGAATTGAATAAATTCATTAAGCCATGTGGTGATGATATGTCCAAGCAGGTTAATCAAGCATTCAAATTGGCACATAAAACTATTCATTGTGAAGACCTTAATGATTGGTTGAAGGAAATTATAAAAAATAATTCAAATAAGAACTCATTAAGGAATAATAATCAATGAAAAAGTAGGGAGGAGACCAAGGAGCTACAATTTTTTGTGGGTGATGAAGAAGAAAAGGAATTACATGAAGAGGATTGAAATTCACTCCCAAATGACTTTTAAAAAGATGAGTAAACATCACATGAGAAGGAAGAAGAGTACCTTGAAACTATTGAATATCATTCTGAAACAAAGTCTACTATGGACATGGACCAAAGAGCATATACTGATGGATGCTTTAACTATGAAGGAGTACCTACTGATGGGTGCTCACACCTCTATGTTGGTGACATAGAGATCAATTTTGAAAGTGTTGCTGCAAGCCAAACTTCCATTAAACCTGGAAATGAATACCTTGTAGCAGTTGAAGAAGAAACAAGATCAACTTCCCCATCACCACTTGAGCTTCATGAAGTTGGTCCAAGCAAGAAGGAAGAAGATAAGGAGGTTCATTTGCAAGAGCCTTATTTTATTTAAGGGTCCTTAAAGATGAATGAAAACAAGATCCAATAGGCCCTTAGAATACTCCATGACACTCAAGCATTGGTATCAAATTCTTGTTGGAGAGCTACTTCCTTGGAGGAGCCATCATTCCTTAAAGACATGGAGAAGATTCAAAGAGCAATGTGCAACATCAAAGGTAATTTCATGTCTTTGCTTTTTGATAGAAAAAATGTCATTGAGATTATTGAATGGTTACATGAATCCTACTTGAAGAATAATGAAGTTATTGATAAGCTCACAATTCAAAATGGGCAACTTCTTGAAAAGTTGCAAGATGCTTGTTTTTCCTTCGATGTTTCAGATTTTCATAAGGTAGATTGCTTGGAGGATTCTCATGACATGATGGATCATGAGAAACATGAAAAATTGCAATTTCTTGATGCATTTGAAGATAATATTGATGAGAGACAATCACTTGTTGTGGTGGAAGAGGAACTTGAGTTGCCTCTTGAAAATGGTTACGCAATTTTGGAAGAAGTGCATAATTCCACCACCTTGGAACCAACCCATGAGTTTTTTGCATTTTCTAGGGAGGTGAATAATCCTACCCTTATGGATACTTCACATTATGACAATTTTTAACTTACTGATCATTTGGGTGAGTTGGTTCTTTCTCCTACATCCTACACTTCTAAATTTTGCAGCAATCATCCTAATGAAGTATGGGTGAAAGGTTTCTTTTTATGGTGCCACATGAAGAGCATGGAAATTCTATTTCTCCTTTTGATTATGGAATTATTAGAGAATAGTATTATTTACATTTGCAGCAGCATCCTTTTTTACATTATGATGACACACATCTACATGGGTGCACCTATGATGTTCATTTGAGTCACTTAAAGACTCATGGTTTTTCTTGCTCAACACTTGGTTCATTTGATGTTGGAGGAACTTCATCCAACACTTGGGTGAACAGGAATATGATTGAGGAAAATTATTATTGGTAGCAACATCCTCTGTTATTTCATGATGATATACATATTCATGGGTGTATTGATGAGACTTCTTTGAGACACTTGAAGTCTTCGTGTTTTATTTGCTCCTTACTTGGTTCATATTTTGGTGGAGGTTCTTCATTCACTTCTTGGATGAAAGAAAAAATGGCTGATTATTATTTTGATGCATATTACATTCTTTGGGAGCAGAATTATAGGACGTGGTATCCTCACCTATGTCATTGGATCAGATTTGATTGGTCACTTGAATCATGTATGCACTTGGAAAATGGTAGTCTACTCACTGGGAGGTATAAGCACTTTCATGATTTCTTGGTGAGGCACCTCCTCGATGTACATTATTATTATGTTTTTATATACTTTGATGATATATATTATGCACTCATGATGTTTGGAAGAATGCATACAAGAAAATGGGATCTAGGAATTCTCTTTCCAAATGGTATGGGTTGGAGAGCACTCTTAATTGTTGGAGTGCAATGCAAGCAATGGGACCCTGGGATAGTCTTTAGTCCCATTGATTTCAAATTATTTGGGAAATAAGTAGTATGGGAGATGGATTCCCCACTTAATAAGGTGATGTTAATCAGAGTAGTGCAGTAGCAATCATGGTGGTTCCTCTTTGAAATCTTCATGGAATCTCAAAGACTCAAAGTGGGAAACTTAGTGGCAACTTCAAAGAATCATACAGAAAGAAGGTTCTTCAACAACCATGTTTGAAATTGCTTGAGGACAAGCAATATTGGGAAGGGAGGATTTTTAATCTCCCAAATTTGGAATTGGGTCACAATGGCCAAATCACATTTTCCATATTCATGAAATTTGTCAAATGGATGCTAAAAGTCAAATAATTTCCAAGGAGGAAAATCACTAGTTTCCTAGGTTGGGGGTGGAAGCTTTGAGATTTGGAATAAGGGGGATAATAAATTATGTTTAGAAATTATAAGGGGATAAATATTTAATAATTGATCTTATTAAATAAATACAATAGAAAATGGAAGTGGCAATAGAGCATGAAGACACATGGAGACTATGGGGCCCACACTAGCTAGAATTCCTAAGTTAAATGGTATATTTCTCTTGAAAATTTGAATATATGGGAAGTATAGTGTTTTTGTATCGATTATAATGTTAATATACTTGTCCATATACTTCATAGGTATAATTTTGGAGGAATTGTAACTTACATGGGAGAGGAAGAGCCAAATGGAAGTTTCATGGACACTTGGCTAGATTCCCCTTACATTTATGACAGCTATGACACCAATGATGGAGATTCTATGAAAATTATGACCCAATTCAGATATGAAGGCTGAAATACTGATATAATGACATTTCATGCCTGAATAGAGCATCTCGGAGGTCGAAATTGGGAGTTGGAGAAGGCCAAGAGGCTCCTGTTCAAATTTGGGAGAAGAGGGAAGGTGAAGAGAAAGGCCACATGGAATAGCATGAGAAGCCACACCAATTAGACTTGGATTTGGTTTATGGATGGATTTGGAACCTTATAATACCAATAAATTTTATAAAATATAGGGACCATCCATGAGAAGAATTTTTTGATCATTTGTGAATTGTGAGAGCTAGTGGATGACTAGTTTTCTTGCTTAAGCCAATTTCGAGGGTGAAAGATTCCCATCCTAGTTCGTGTTTGCAAAGGAAAATCATGTATTTCATGGAGCTTTAATGGATTCTTATTTTCAGATGTAAGCTACAGGAAAGAATGTGGATTCTTCTATTGCAGCATTCTCTCTCAACTATTTCCAGTTTTCACACCATATTCATGCCAATGGAGGGATTGCGCTTTGGGTGAGCTATTGATCTATTTGGGTAAGATTATAATGCTCATTATATTATGTTATGATTTATATTCTCTGTATTTAATGTTTAGAATACTCTCAGGTCGAAATACCCAAAAGAATTCATGTAAAAATGTTGAACAATGAAGAAATAGTGTCATTTCCCCACTATCTTGTTGTGAACCATTGCAATGATGATGATTTCGAATTGGGAGAGCCTTACATTGTAAATTTATGATAGGAATAAGTTAAATATTATCTGTTATTTATTATCATAAATTTTCAAGTCGAATTTACCAAGAGTTGTCTATCAAAATGACTTTTAATGAGAAAACAATGACCATTTCCACTCCATTTTGATATATGCCATGGTAATGCTTATTATTTCGAATGGAGGAATGTATCTATGATAAATGTATGATGGATGGACTGTAATTAATTTTTATTGCAAGTATCATTTTCATTACTTAAGCATTGGAAGCCATTTTACTCATTTTTATTGCATTGGGAGAAGATTTGGTGCATTTTTCCCAAGGGTCGAAATTGTGACTTGGGTGTTGTTTTGGGAAGAGTCATAAAAGCCTGTATAAACTGAACCATCATGCATATGAGACTCTGAAAAGGTCCCTTACACATACCCATCCTCTATTCAGAAATTAAAGTGACTTTCGGATCATTTGTGAAGCCATTTCCGGCAATTACCTAGGGGGAATTGGAGCCCCAATTTGCCAGTAAAGACTCTTACTTTGAACAAAAAATTTAACAAGTTTGAAGAAGTAGTTGGGAGGTCAAAAAACATAAATGAGAATGATATTTAAGTTATATTATCATTCATGTGCCTTTAGGTAAAATTTGGAAGCATTTGGGTCAATTTGGAGGTCTAGACATCAAAACTAGTCAAGAGCCAAAATTGTGAAAAAAATGGGAAAATTGGGCATTTTAATAAAATTCCAAAAAGGGGACATTACAACAGGGAGTTGTTTTACCCATCTGCAAATTCGTTTTTGGCTCCCAAGTTGATTTTTCATCAATCCTAGATCTGGAAATTGTTGTGTATGCCTCTGTTGTTTTGGTTGAACAGTTTTTGGAGTGTAAATGGGGTCAGAGCCTGCTTGATAAACCTAGTGTGTGTAGGATCCTCACAGAGAGAGATAGAGCTCTTAATTTCTTCTCTACACCCCCTGAATAGCATTGGAAGGGAAGGCATGGCCCGAGGGACTGCATAGCAGATAAGTGGATGCCTCCTTGTGTTGGGTGTGTGTGGGTGTCTTAGAAGTTAGGTCGGTTCTGGTGCAAGTGTCCATAGCTCTTGGATTGAGCTCACTAGATTAGCAGCCAACCTTTCCATCTCCCTGGTATCCTAATAAACCCAACTGTGTTGTCGTGGCTGAGTTTTTTGTATCCTTGGCTACGTGTGAGCCTGCTAGTGGAATCATTCCCAGCTCGGGGGTGGCAGTGTTGCTAAGTGATTGATGAGTACACTGGCCTATGGTTGGGTGGAACGTTGCAGTGACATAACTGGTTGCGGGACAAGCTTCTTCTAAGATAAGTATTCTTGTGTTTAAATCCTTGCAACTGTGTTTGTTTTATAAATCCATATGAACATGTTAAATGTTGTGAATGAATGAAATTGTTTCTATTGTTTGCTAATCATTTATGCATATGTGTATGTTTAAGTTCAATGCATTTTATTTTATGTTCATGGGGCTAGATTTCCCGGAATGATATCATTATAGTCGCATCCTCTCACCGGTAGAAGGGTGGGGACGTGACAGATTGGTATTAGAGCTCTCATATTGCAACAGTGGGCCTTTATGGGCCAAGAAAATCAACTAACAGAGGAGGGGTAACCTCTGATTGTACTCAGGACAGCAGAGAAATCTTTGAAAAATTTCTAAGTATAGGAAACCTCCTTAGCGGCTGAGAAATCCCTAAGCCGAGCCGCTGTAGCGGCTAAGGAGACAGAATAAGAGTCGTAACAATGACTGTGTTGTTCCCTCTTACCAGCGCAGCGGGTGGTTATTGTCAATTGAGCCGCAGTGGCTGCAGAAAGTTGAAGTCTGAGCCGCAACGGTGGCGGACAAGAGATGAAATTCGATCTGCTACGCGATGGGTGCAAGTTTGACTCGGAGCCGATGTGTGGTGGAAGGAAGTTGGAGATTGGGCCACAGAATAAAAATTTTGGAAATTTTTCTAAGTGTGTAGTTGGCGGCCAAAAGACAAAGACTGAGCCGACGAAGTGGCTGGAAACCAAAATTTGAGCCACAATGATGACAGGAGAAAGAAAAGAATTGAGTCGATACATGGCAGACAAAAGTTAATGATCGAGTCACTACGACGGATGAAAATTAGAGTTTGAGCCGCAACGGTGGCTGATAGAAAATTTTAAGCCAACACACGACATTGAAAATATGGAAACGGAGCAGACATAGCGACGTCTAGAAAACGAAGAACAAACTGCAACGATGGCTGGAAACCAAAAGTCGATCCGCTACGACGGCGGCTAGAAAAAGAAATTATAGCTGACAGTGGCACATGGAAGTTGAGGAAAGAGCCACTACGGTGGGTGAAAAACAAGGATCGAGTCGTTGTAGTGGGTGAAAGTCAAAAAAAAGTTTGATACAGAGGGTGAAAAATTTTGAAAATTTTCTTGAAACAGAGCAATTCAACAGGGTTTTTCAGTGAGATCTGCAGGGCTAGAAAGATGAAAAATGGCAGCCTGTTTATGCACCAGATTGCATGAAATCGATGTATTTACAACAAAAAAAATGAGTGTGCTTCCCTCGACCCACTCTGCAGTGGCAGAAGCCACAAGGGGGCAAGCCCCCTTGACCTATGTCGTCCCCCTGAGACAATCGTTCTTTATGGAAAGAAAATTCTATGTTTTGGGCAAAGTTGTTAATGTATGATTTTTCCAAGTGAAGGTAAGTAATATATGATTCATGTGAATGTTTTGCAGCTAACAACCATGTTTATTAACACATTTTGCAGAATTATAGTCACCTCCAAAAAGGAAGCATTCAGTAAAGTTGGGTTTTGGTTTAGCCATGAGAACCTTCAGCATGAATGATGCACAAGACCCCTATGAGGATGAGGAAGATTCTATGGGGGGGAACATTTATGTAGGAAATGCTGAGACAGAGTCTAATGGGAGGAGATTTCAAGAGACTCCCCTGAATTTTGCAGCCACCTTGAGAATCCTAAGGGTGGAGATGCAAGGTTACAGGGAAGATAATGAAAGATTGGTTATGGATCAGGAGGAGCAGAATCAGCTGAATGCAACCATGCTACAGAGTTTGATAGATATCCAGAGGAGGATGAACTCTGGGGACCAGACAGTAAGACCAGAAGGTAGTAAGAACAACACTAGAAGAAGGAAAAGATATCCTAGTGAGTCATCTGAATCTAAAGGATCCACTGGGGATTCAAGCTCTTCATCTCACGGGAGTGAGAGGAAGAAGCATTACCTGGACCATTCACATGATGAATTTAAGAAGGCAAGGCCTCCTACCTCTAATGGTGAGATAAATAATGGACAAGAAGCTGAAGCTTGGCTTCTAGGGATGAGAAAATATTTCCAAGTCCAAGACTATTCAGGAAATATGAAGGCTAGGGTAGCCATATTCAATTTGATTGGAAGAGCATCCATATGGTGGGAGCACTTCAGGCAGGTAAAGAATATTAATGAAAGGAATATTGTATGGAAGCAGTTCCAGAAGTATTTCAAGCAGAAGTACCTCTCTGATAGGTACTATGATGATAAGATCAAAGAGTTCCATGAGCTGATATTGGGACAGCAGACCATGGAAGAATATGAAAATAAGTTCTTGGAACTATTGAGGTATGTCAGGTACGTCAAAGATGAAAAAGTGAAAATCCATCATTTCCTAAGTGGATTGCCACAGTATTACAAGGACAGAATTGAGTTTTATGAACCTAGAGCTCTTGAAGAAGCAATAAGGAAGGCTAAGTATTGCTATGAGAAAATCAAAGGAAAACCTAATTACCATAAGACATGGAAGGACAAAAGGAACGAGAAGTATGACCAAAGGAAGAAATTTTTCAAACCTTCTAACTTCAAGAATCAGCAAAATCAGCCATCCCAAGTTGAGAAGCATCCAACAAGAGTGGTGGGAGAAAAGCCAGGAAAACCACAACAGAACAGAGGACCACTCCAATGTTGGAAATGTGGAGGACCCCACATGTGCAGGAATTGTCCACTTGAGAATGAGAATGCAAGGCCAACTTACAACATTCAAGAGGTAGAAATAGTGGGTCAAGTAGCAAGGGCTGTCCCTAGGATTTATGCAGCAATGCAGAACCGCCAAGCAGATCACTAGTCAACTGTGGTTGAAGTTGCAGGTAAGATTGTTGAGCAATATGTTTCTATTTTGATTGACCTTGGTTCTACTCACAGTTACATTACCCCTATATTAGTGGATATTTGTGCTTTTAAGCAAGTAAAGCATAGAAAATATTGGTTAGTTTAGCTAGCCACTAGAACTAAGAGAAAGGTTAGTGAAGTGGTAGAGAAATGTCCATTGGTCATGAATGGATTAGTCACTTGTGTTGATCTGAATGTTCTATCACTTGGTTCCTATGATGTTCTCATTGGAATAAATTGGTTAGAAGATCACAAGGTAAAATTTGACTGTTATAATAAGACCTTTGAGTGCTTGGATGAAGAAGGAAATTCAAGGACTGTGAAAGGCATTCCAAAGGTGATTTATGTTAGGCATATTTCAGTAACACAGTTGAAGAATTTCTGTAGGAAAGGTTTCCAGTTGTATGTAGCTCATATTTTGGAGGCAACAGAGGATGAAACTCCTAGGTTGGAGGACTTTCATGTGTTACAGGAATTCAGGGATGTGTTTCCTGATGAGATTCCAGGGCTTCCTCCAAAGAGGGAAATTGATTTCACAATTGAACTTGTGCCAGTAGCAGCACCAATGTTCAGGACACCCTACAGGATGAGCACACCATAAATGCTAGAGCTGAAGATGCAACTGCAAGAATTGTTGGAGAAGAAGTATATCAGGACGAGTGTGTCTCCTTGGGGAGCACCGGTTCTGTTTGTGAAGAAGAAATATGGTACACTCAGGTTGTGTATTGATTACAGACAATTGAACAAGGTTACGGTAAAGAACAAATAACCTTTACCTAGGATTGATGACCTCTTTGATCAAATGAGATGAGCAAAGGTATTTTCCAAGATTGAATTGAGGTCTGGTTACCATCAGGTAATAATAAAGGATGAATACATTCATAAGACAACCTTCAGGACAAGGTATGGACATTATGAGTTTATAGTGGTACCATTTGGTCTCACAAATGCACCAGCTACATTTATGTGCCTTATGAATAGTGTCTTCAACAGGTATTTGGACAAGTTTGTTCTTGTTTTCCTTGATGACATTCTTATCTATTCTAAGAATGAGGAAGAGCATGAAGAAAATATGAGATTAACATTACAATTGCTCAGGGAGCATCAGTCATATGCAAAGTTGAGTAAGTGTGAATTTTACAGATATAGGATTCATTATTTGGGTCACATTATCTCAGATGAGGGTATTATCTGTAAACCGTGAGAAGATTGAGGCCATTATGAATTGGCATAATCCAAGAAATGTGATAGATGTAAGATATTTTATGGGACTTGTAGGATACTATAGGAGATTCATTGAAGGATTCTCCAAGGTTGCACATCCAGTCACTTCTTTGCAAAAGAAGGGAATAAAGTTCGAATGGACATCAAGGTGTGAAGAAAGCTTCCAGCAGTTGAAGAATCTTCTCACAAGTGTGCCAGTCTTGAAGATTGCAGACCCAGAAAAGGATTTTGTGGTGTGTAATGATGCATCCGAACAAGGGCTTGGAGGAGTCCTTATGCAATACAACCACGTGATATGTTATGAATCAAGAAATATGAAGGAGCATGAGAAGAACTATGCTACCCATGACCTAGAACTTGCAGCCATAGTTATTGTCAGGAATATTGCACCTTCTGTGCATAGAATCTGTTCCTCTGGTCTGAATGGTTCATATCCAAAAAAAATAAATGAACGACAAAGGGTGAAAACCTTCCCTGAATGTTGTAAACACCTAGAATAATGCTTTGATGATGAACCTGTATACCTGCATAACATGTCAAACAAACAAGAACATCAAAGCTACCAGAACATTATTTACACATTCATACTAGTGACTAAGGAATCCAGTAACATATACATGCGAGATTAATACAACAGATATGTGGGACGAAAATCAGCTTTGCATTAAGAAATCAATGAAGAATCTTACAACCATTTCCTTAGTGTTGACAAACTCCTACACAAGAAAAACACCTCATCCCCAATAGCTCCAACTTGCTCTCTTGTGCTCTCCAATGGATTGGGCTAGATAGTCAATTCAACAGCATAACATTACCATTCAGTTCTCTCCCTCAATTATGGGACATGATCTTGTATTTATAGGGCTGAATGGATAGGGATAGTTGAGAGAATTGTGGGTGAGGTGGATACAAGATCCTACCAAGAGGGATCTCGACTCCAACCAACCCAAATTGATAGGGATAAGGGAGGACACGAGGCTCATGTTCTATAAACCTCAAGAATCCTCTTTTTTCCAATTTTACCAAGGGTACCGCTTATATACTTTTATGACAGAGCGGTTTAGGTAAGAACCACTTCAAGAACAAAGCACATACACGGTGGCACTGCTTCTCTATAATAGGACTCATGCAGTCCTAAACAAGGTACCGCTCATCAGCTAAAGGGAAAAAGCAGTGCTAGGGATTTTTATGTAGAATTGACATCTAGAGCATGTTTCCACTCCAAGTTTGGGATTTAGGGAAAACATGGGTGTTAAGGATCTCATCACATGTTGGTGATAGGATTTGGGTATAATAGAATGCCCCCCAAAGCATTAAGATTAGAGGGATACAATAAGTGAGAGCTTTGAGAGAACAAGTTGTCACTTTGGGGTAAGAGTCAGCTTGATTGGAGAGTGTCATAGAGTAGGCATCTGCAATACATCAATATTTTTTACTCATAGACAAATGTAACCAACTCATGGTTGTAGACCAATACAAAGCATATCCATGAGAGGAATAAATAACCATGGCTACTAGAATACAGCATACATCCATGTGATAGAGGACTCAAACTTGGACATAGATACCAGACACACAACGTAGATCTATGTCATACATACACAAATTTGAGCATAGCCATGACCATACAAATGTGGATCCATGCTTGATATACAAAACTACATCGCAACCTGGGGAAAGCAATGAGAAATAAACAAGTACCCAGGGTCTTCATCTCGTTTTCCACAAAGTATTATTCTATCCATGTGATTACAATGTTTTGAAGTTGAACATGGTAGAAACCACTTGATTACCGTCTAATGATGCGAACCGTTAACAAGTGCGAGGGAGATCACCATTGATGTCAATGATTCCCAAGGTACCCTAGTACAATCTACTAAGTGTGAATAAATGTCTTGATATTGAACACCCAATCGATTCTATCGATCAATGGTCAATGATGTGAACCTATGTCAAGAGCGAGAGAATATGTCATTGAGGCATACAAATCTCAAGGTACTAAATTTGTTTCTAAGACTATTTCCAAGATGATGACCTGATGTCGACAGGAATAGTCTCATCGAAGGAGGGCCATGATGAATCCCACATCGATGACATGAAACTCGGAACAAAGTTATGGAATGATGTGAATGAGGTAACCATAATACTGACTGAAAAGTACTAACACAAAGACTATTTTGACTGCAGAGGTAAACTTTTTCAACTTCCTTTTGAACATCGGGCGGCATGACAAAAGAATTGGCAGCATGACTAGACCAGACAAACAAACAGTGCAACAGTGGACAATGCATTCTTTCAAAAGATTCAAAGGAGTGACATGACTCATGAAACTGAATCGTCATGGAAATCAGCTGAATACCCAATTGATTGAAATGATATGTAGACAAGTGCCATGTTCAAAGGTAACGACAAACTGCCATTTATTTGCAAAATCATTCCCTTCTCTTAATTTCCCCATCATGGTTGATAAGTGCCTCTTTTCATTTTTAAGAGTTCAAAGAGGGTAACAAACACTCGTTGTAGCTCGTCCGAAAACAAGTCCAAACTCATATGTTTTATGAACCTGAGAGACGAGGGGTTCGTTCCCAAAAGAGGGTCTCTCAATATTTAATTTAACGAGTCTAATGAAAGTTAACTCGGTATCGTTCATGTTTAGAGATTCTGAATGACCATAGAAGAAGAATCCACAGGGTCCTTTTTCGTAAGTAGTTCATCTGAACCAAAAAAGTGATAACCTACCGTCAAATGAACGACTGTTCAAGTTCTTTAACGAGCGTGAAGAATGCAATATCGCTCAACAATCTTTTCATATTGAAGGAGCCCGAAAAGAGTTTAAAGAAGAATCCACTGGGTCTCTTTTCATGATGAGGGATTTTACGAGTCTGAAAAGAATCAGAAAAGGAATCAGACCTTTGATGCTAAGTTTTGAGAGCATGACCAAAGTGTCGCAATAAATGCTCAAATACTTTTTTCGTTTTATGGTAGTATGAAAAGGTCAAAAACAAACTCCCAAAATGTTTACTGCTACCGCTCTTTATCCTACAATGACTTAAAAAACAACTGTTAAACTCTCCAATAAATGACATTAAAGGATCATGACTAATAGATTTTAAAAACAAAACTATGACATGCCAAAACCTAGAATGCTTATAAAAGTCATGTAAATAGTAAAAAAAAAACATTTTACCATTTACCAATAGTGGAGAGACTTTGGAGAAGTTTCTTGGTCATATTTTCGATTGGTGATTTAGGGAGCATCTACCGTCAGATTTTTGCGTCATTGACTCTAGGTAAAATCTTGAACCTTGATCTTTCATTTTATGCTTTCATTTTTTTATTTTTGGGGGTGTTTTGGGCAGTTTGAATGAGCACTAAAACCTTGAATGCGGGCACCGCTATTATCCCTTGTAGGATAAGTGGTAACCTGTAAGAACCACACCTAAAACACTTCACTCGAGTGGTGCCACCACCTGTCCTTAATGAGACTCAGGTGGTGCCGGCCGAGGGACTGTGGTATTCTGAAGTTTTTCTGCACACCCAGCATGGTGTCACATGAGCGTTTATTGGAGCATATTCTCCATATGTGGAATTCGGAGCAACAGTATTTTGAGGTGGGTGCTCATGTATTGACAATTAAAGTAGAATATGTCTACTTCTTGACAGGCCTATCGAGACGAGGTGCTCCCATCACTTTGACCAGTTCTTGTGGAGGGGACATCACCACCCATGAATTAATAAATCGTCACTGTATTCCTGGGACCAGAACATCAGGGAAGAAAATTCCCATCAAATAGTGGTGGATGGCCCTCTTCGCATAGTTTTATTTACCATCTAGAGAGTGGTGGGGATCCAAGGGGTTCATCAGGCATCTAGAGTGCATATGCTCTATGCTATAGAGGCTATGGCACCCATAGTCTTCAACTGGGAGGAGGCTCTACTACCGGTTTTCAAAGATCAGTTGACCAAGTGTCGGCAGGGAAAGTTGAAGTAGTTCGGTTTTGGATCCATTTTAGCGTGTTTCTTTTTTGATCGGGTCCCCCAACTGAGACCCTAGGTAGTATTCACAAAGTTGAGGGCAAGAGACCCTCACATGCTAAGGTGGGTTCAGATCATGGCCCGCACCGGGGCAGGTAGAGGCAAGGTGAAGTTCGGAAACCCCTTTTTTTGATGGCTGAGAGACCAGCTCCTCATGGTTGAGGACTACGCATATGTGGGTACTGATTTCAGGGGTGACCCTAATCTACCACTTCCACCTGGTGTAAAGTGGGGTGACATTGGTAAGAAACATAAACCCTAAAATGGAAATTGTGTTTTTATGTTTTTATGTTTTATATTTTTATGTGTAGTAACAAGATTTAAATGTTTTCATGCAGATGTTGGAGCAGCATGACCTGGGGGATCCTCCCCACTAGACAGGTGAGCCGAAGCTCATTTTGTTCCACAGGGTGATGATGTGATAGGGGAGCTACAGGAGAACCTTGAGAGGTTAACTCTAGACATACCAGATGCCTCGATCGACGACCTCCCACTGAGGTACCAGAGGCCCACTTCGGGAGTACCAGGTCATTTTAGTAGACTGCTACGTTGAGTAACCCGGGCGGTCATGTGTTACCACAAGAATTACTAGATGATAGGCCACATGATGTATTACTAAAAGTTGATAGATAGCTTCAATATTTTTGTATGATGATTTCTTTCCTGAAATCCTGAGTGCTTCAGATGAGGTCTCGTGACCTATGTTTTGTAAACATTTATATATATATACATACTTCTACTTTTGGTGCTTATATGTCTCAAATGGAAAATGTATTTATATTAGTTTTATGCATCTTTTACGGTTTATTTACAGTGAACCATGTTTGATTTTCATGTCATGAATGGGCAATATGCCAGTCTAGGATGTAATTTGCCAATGAGTCGACAGTTGCATTATATTCCCTAGGGATATGCCTATAGGTAATAGCTTCAAATGACCTCTCCAATAAACGTACCCTCCGGAAGAGACGGAGAAGCACAGGATTCCTTATAGTATAGACATGGTTTAAATGACAAACGACTAGTTGTGAGTCCATCAAAACTACCAAGTTACGAACATCTTGTGAGGTAGCTTCAGTCAGAAGACCTATGACTTCCTGATACTCGGCGATATTGTTGGTAGCGGGATGAATACAAACTACTCTTGAGCTGACCAAATTGTAAGCTGGGGAATAGAGAACCCAAGCAGTTGAGGAAAGATTCAAGGTGTAGCGGCAAGCACCATCAGCGAAGCCATAGAAAGCCATCTGCTCTGCACGACCAAAACATGGTATAAACAGATACGGACACTAAACTCAAAACCATATTGAAAATACTTAAGCACACTAAAAATTCAAGTAATATACATATATACAAGGTACTATACATGAAAGATATAGCCATAGTACCTCTTCAGGTACAACCCATTGCGAGGTTGTCCTATGGGGATTCCATCATAGTCCACGAGATCATAGACCCCTTTCTCTAGAACTTTGTAAATAATGAAAGGACCGTACCACATGGATACGATCTTCCCTTTCCCTAGTTTGTCATGTATCTGATCATAGTTTAAAACTAGGTCACCTTCATTAAAGGCACGAGGTTGGACAGACTTGTAATACTGCGCATTGACGCGTTTCTTGTGTGCCTCATTGGCTAAGGTAGAATCTCTTCTAGTTTTGTCAAGGTTGTTCAAGTAGAGAAATATTTCTTCCTCTGTGGAAGTGTCTAGGAGAAGTTCGACGGCAAGTTTCAAGGATGGAATTTGACATTGAATAGACAAGACAGCTTTTAGTCCATAGACAAGATGGAAGGGTGTAAAACCAGTAGATGTTTTTACTGAAGTCTTGTAATCCCAAAGGGTGGAGAAAAAAATATGGTGCCAGTTGGATTTATGGTCTCCAACCATCCGACACAGCATTGTTTTCAAAACTTTTTTAATGGCCTCGACTTGACCATTAGCTTGCGGATAATAGGGCATTGAGTTTTCATGACGAAAACCTAGCTTGGCACTTAATTCCTCCATCATTCGATTTTGAAAATGTGATCTGTAATCCATAACTATGGACTGCGTGACTCTGAATATTGATATCACATGATTAAAAAGGAAGAGAGTGGCAGTCTTACCATGCTCTGCATATGTAGGCATAGCCTCATCCCATTTCATAAAATAATCAATGACTATGATGATGTAACCATGCCCCCCAGCTGAGGTAGGATTACAATGCATGTAATCGATCCCCCATTTGGCGAAAGGGCCAACGACAATGACGGAGTGTAACAGAGCAGGGTGGGTGCGCTTTTTCGGATAGAAATGTTGGCAAGGTGGGAATTTCTTAACAGCCTTGTGACAATATTTAAACATTGAAGGACAAAAATAGCCAGCGTGAAGGATTTTATGGGCTGTAGCCATCCTAGATAGATGACCACCACATGCTCCAGAGTGGAAATCATTCAAAACTTGTTCAGCTTCCTTATGGGTAAGGCATCGCCGGAGAACAGAATCGATACCACATCTATACAAAGTGTCATTCAAGATGAGGTAGTATTTCACATGGTGACGGATACGGCGGCGATCGTCATGGGATAGAGTGGGATGAAATATCTATGTCTGGAGATAAATGAGCAAATATCCATAATGTTACTGAGAGAAATTCCTATGGCTTGGGGTACCACAACAGACAGCTAGACTCCAGAAATCAATCTTTCCCAATATGCAATAGAAATAAAATGTCTAACACTAAAGGATCGAACCTCGTACCTTATTCCGGATGGTTGAAGTAGATCCCCATTGAGCTTTCCAATATTCAGCTTGAATTGATATAATACTTCCTCAACAATAAGTAAACAATACAAGCATACTATATATCATGGTGTTAGATCTATTCTAGCATATATAATCAATAATGTAAAAGTATTCGACATATTCCAATGGATACAATATTCATTCAAATACACATTAGTGGACAGGAAAAGATATTTCTATTAATGTGAATCAGAGATTACAAGTGACAACCTATGACGGCACGTCTGCGAACCGGAGAAACTGAATCCCCCACTTGGGCCTCCACCACCTCAATCCTCCATCACTCAGATAGCAAGCTCACTAGCAAAAGGAAAGCTTGGGAAGAACACAACAGTGCTCCAAGGGACAAAGGGATGCAGACTCAAGCATAAATTCTGGCAACAATGGACTATAGTTTCGTTACTCTCAATTCTCTCTTATGCTTTCAATGTCTCAAGGGGTTCCTTATATAGCTTTTCAAAGGGATACTGAAAGGTCGAATCCATGCGATCTCAAGGCATATGGAAGGCCAGGAGTCATATGAGTCGGATCCAATTCAAGGAACGCCCCAAAAGGATTTGGATTATGTACACATCCTGATGTACACGACTATAGGGGGAATATCCGCGTATGTACGTGGTTATCATGGAAAAAGCCGCGTATATCACTTTTCTTATGTTTTTAGGGATGATCAAGGACACATCAAAAGACAAAAAGTAGTCCATAGGGGATAATGAGTCTGCAGCAGGACAAGGGAAGGCCATACAATGTGTCATTCACCTAGTGTGGTGAAATACGCTATAACAAATGCCCCCTAATGTATGAGATTAGAGGGGTTATACGATGGCTGAAATACATTATAATTCCATCCCAGAAGTGGAGTGATGAAGGTACCCAAATGGAAGACCAGCCACCCAATCAGCATAGTACAATAATACAACTCTACATATAACTGCAAATACATATAGCAGTCTCGGATACATAAGAGTACAATGGCCATGAATAGGCATGAAACATGATAACACATATGTGGTAATCGCCACATACAATATACATAGATCAGAATCTCTATGATGAAGATATACAAAGGACCATTATCTCCACAAAGGCTGAAGATATATAATAGATCAAGATCTCCATAGTGGCTGGAAATGTCTGACATATACTGGAACAAGTCACGAGAGCTGAAATCTCATGAACACTGGCACGATCAAGGAGGTAGCATATAATGGATTCCACCAATCTGGAAGGTCTTCTACACACACCACTACGAGTACATGTCCTACTATGTGAATAGAGGTGTCGACGTCGAACATAGTAGTCCATCGTCTGATTACCGGTCATTGATGTATACCGTTAACAGACGCGAGATCACCCACCGATAATGAAAATGGGAATCAAGGTACTAGAGTGCAAACTAACAAGTGTGAATAAATGTGTTGAGGTCAAACACTTGAGAGAATCCATCGATCAGGGGACATTGATGTATTCCCAAAACTGTCGATGGCGAGAGAACCTGCCACTGATGACTGCAAGTCTCAAGGCACTCAAAAATGACTCTAGACTCCAATCCCAGAATAAATGATCTGAAGTCGATGGGATGAAATCCGCTAGAAGGAGGGCATTAGGGCATCCCCCATCATCCAACACAAGGTACTCAGCAAGGCTGTATAATTTGGAAGGACTCAATCATAAGGTGCACAAACCAGTAACTGTACCGGGAATGGCCGACATGAAAAGTCAAGATAACTGAGGAATGGCCGACTCAGGTTTCAACTTCCTTCGAACAAGAGCATAATGGCGTATGGTGACTGAATGAAGGCAGCATAGACTCGATATACAAACTGGGACATCTCTATGACGCAGGAGGCATCAATAGAGGCTCCATAGGGACTGGAAGCTTAACCAGTCGGTGGAGATAAACTCAGATAAACGAGTACAGCTCCTAAAGTCAAACTATAACCCAACCAATGGATGTGATATACAGTGCTCTGTTCGAACGCAACACGACTCGACGGCTACCAAAGATAATATCTTTTCTTGTCCGGATTTTTGTTTTTTTAATTTTTTTGTTCTTTTTCAGTTATTTGAAAAGCTTGAAAAAAGAATAAACTAGCTTTATAGTTACAAACTAGGAGGAGACGAGTGTCATGAGGGCAAACAAACTAGTTCCAAGCAGTGGAACATACCTATGCTCAATGCAAGGATACATGTGTAGGATATCGACACTCGGGGGAAAATCTCCTCCCGGTAAAAAGGGAATCAAGCTATGAAGGATATAAAGAAAGGCTCTGCATGGCTAGACATGAGACAAGCTCGGTCTATATGGCTGAAACGCAATGTCAGGGGAACCGGCATAAAGCTCAATAAGATAGGCAAAGCTCATGATAATGCATCCACAACTTGATACAAGGGAGTCCGTGGGATCACGGCCAGCATAAGATCAAGAGGAGTATGAGGCTCTTGCTAAATGTCATGGCAATACTATACAACGGACTCCCATACCCTAAAGGGAGAAACATCTGCATGGGAACCAAATGAAAATAAGGCGCTAACTAGGGTACCCATGTAAGGTGAGGCTCTACCACTCATATCATGCCACTTCTATAGAAGCAAGAAGGTTCCGTGACATAATAGAGTGGGTCCGTACCTAAGGATATAGTGACATGGTCATAAGGTCATGCAAAATGCAAACGGTGGTGAACCTAACCTATATGCCAGTGTAGACGTTATACCTGAGATCAGTACGAACGGGTCAATCCAAAGAGTGAAACGACGCTAAAAACGGTCTTCTACATCACAGATTATGTCAGAAACGGTCCAAAATGGTTAGAAACGGTCAAAACTATAGGAAAGGGGGTAAAAATTTTCAAATATTTGAAAATTTTTCTATAAATAGTAAAAAATAGAAATCATTTGAAACTTTTACCCATTGGAGCTCTGATATTCAACTGCAAATTCCAGGAGATCCAGCCAGCGGAATTCACAACCGTTTCTTCCAGGTATTTACTCATGCTCTTAGCTTGCATTTCAATATAATTTTTACAAGTTTTCATGGTCAAATGAGGTTGTTAAGGCCAATTCTACATGAGCGTTGCGGCCCACGCGGGTATCGAAGCGTTTTCCGCGTATAGGGCTGGCTATACGCGGAAAAGGGGCTAGAAACCGCGTACATACGTGGTTGTTTGCAAAAAAGTCGTGTATGACGCCGCGCAAAAGGATTTACAATAATCTAATGGACATTTGGTCAATTTCTCATGCAGGATGGTGCTAGAGTGGTGAGAACGCAGGCATGGTGAAGTAGAGGAAGCAGTAAGGGCCGACATAATCGCTCAACAAGCTCTAAGAAGATGCAGACTCTAGAATTTTTGGTGCCTATGTGGCTTGAGGGCCAAACTAGGACTGCTACAGATGCTAGTAGACTATTGGGATCCAGAATCAGAGTCCTTCCAGATAGACGGTATGTCCCTCACCATTGAGGTGGAGGATATCTACTTTATCACAGGTCCTTCTAGACGAGGGGAGGTGGTGAACCTTCGTTCCCGAGGTGGTGCAGGTCATGGGCTTACTATCGATGAGTACATAGCTGTGTACTGCTACCCAGATACTAAGAAGGTGGGGAGTCAAGTTCCCACCAACGCTATACAGGTGCTGGGCCTAAAGGCCATACTATTAACGCTGGGCAGGATAGCAAGCTTAGCATCACTCCATCAGGCCTCTCGGCCACTGATTTTCTATGCGGTGGAGTGTATGAAACCAACCATCTACGACTGGAGTACTTCACTACTGAGCAACATGAAACATCAGCTCAGTGAGTGTAAGGCAGGTAGGATACGGAACTTCGGGTTCAGCAGAATTTTGAGCACGTTTTTCTTCGAGCGTGTTCCAGGATTGAGCCCTAGAGTGGATGTTCCTCTCCACGGGGTTCGAGATCCAGCCCAATGACGTTGGGCAGACGCGATGCGCAGACTGGGGGGTGGTAGGGTGGCCAACCCCTATCCAACTGACTTTTTTCCATGGTGGCAATGACAGATTGTTGCCATAGATGACTACCCCTATACAGGGATATATTTCTGGGGGGATCCGGACATGCCATTACCACCAAGATCAGCATATGGAGACATAGGTAACGAATCTCGACCCTCACGCTTTTTTAAAAAAAAATTGAAGTATTTAATTTTTTTGTGTTTTCTTGATTATATGGAATCAAAAAGACATGTTTTTGGGTGACAATACATAATTACATCTACCATTCATGTGCATATGTGGGACCACGGTGACCAGAGGGCTTCCCACGTCATAGACGGAGGGGAAGAGGAGACGATATCACCAGTGTGGATGTGGAGCGAACGCTCCAAAACATCCATACCAACTTCGTGCGACTGACTCATAGAGTTCCCATGGTGCAAGTCGAGGACTTACCTGAGGCTATGCAGAGACAGGTGGTGGGTGTACCACGCGCATCGGTGCGTTTATTCCGGCGGCTAGCTAGAGCCGTGGTGACATATCATGATCACAACCCTCCTCCACCTCCACAGGACTAGACACCTGGGAGTGTATCTATTTTGTACTACCGTGTATATGATGGTGGCTTTCAAAGCCCCAATTTTGTATTATGACACTATGTATTACCACATTTTTGATATATATATATATATAAAGTTTTATGGTGATCGGTTTATTTATTTACATGTGTAAAAATTGTGTTTATATTAATTTATGATGAATAAAACAAATTCCAATCTAACACGTAGTTAGCATATGAGTCAGCAACTTGATTATAATTTCTTGGAATGTGTATATATGTTATACTCTCAAATTTCCTTTCTAACAATCTCACATGTAAGAATCTCCTCAATAATGTCGTATCTCTAACATGGTACAAACCATTGAGCTGTGACACCACTAACTCTGAATCAAGACGTACCTCAAGAGAGAGAACACCATGCGAAATGGCATCCCGTAGAAGCTCGATAATGGCACTATATTCAGCAACATTGTTGGAAGATGGCCATAGACATACACCTCCTGAAGACATTACTTGACCCATAGGAGTATAAATCACCCAAGCAGCTGAGGCTGAGTGCTGAGTGTGATGGCTTGCACCATCCGCGAATCCTATGTAGGTGGAAGATTCCATTGACATCTGCCACAAGAAACGGAAACTAATCACAAACCCGATCACAATAAACAAGACCTAACTATGCAAAAAAGTTGTACAATAATATACAACAAGCAGCCTTGGCGAAAGATCATGCATAGTATTTTTTGAGATAGAGCCCATTTCTAGGCTCCGCCAAGGCCGTCCCTTCGTAATCCACTAACTCGTAGGAACCCTTCTCTAATACACACTTAACCACATAAGGACCACGCCACATAGGATTGAACTTCCCTGCCCCCAAGGGTTCTTTCGATTGGTCCCACAAAAGGACCAAGTCTCCCTCACTAAACACTCTCAGATGGACAGACTTATCGTATTAGGCCTTTACGCGATGCTTATTAACCTCTAGAGTCACCAAGGCATCTCTACGCTGCTCATCGAGTTCCTCAAGGTGAACCAAATGCTCCTCCAAAGGCAAAGTGTCTGGTAAGAGTTCCACGGCTAACTTCAATGGAGGAATCTCGCATTCAACTGGCAATATCGACTCCACTCCATGCACAAGCTGATATGGACAAAAACCAGTGGCAGTCTTAACCATGGTTCGATATGCCCACAAACCAGGGTACAACATAATATGCCAATTCGTCTTGCTTTGCGTGATGGTTCGTTGGAGAATGGACTTAAGTGATTTATTCACTGCTTCAACCTGTCCATTTGCTTAAGGATGGTAAGAAGAGGAGTGCTCTTGCCTATAACCTAACTTGGATGCCAACTCTTCCATCACACGGTTTTGAAAGTGTGAGCCATGGTCAGTGACAAGCTCTCTCGGAATCCTGAACCGAGTAATGATTTGGTTGAATACGAAGTGAGCAGCTGTCTCACCGTTGGATTTTACTGTAGGCATTGCCTCAGCCCATTTCGTGAAGTAATCAATAGCCATTATGATATGATGGTGCCCCTCAGCCGAAGCTAGGTTGAAATCCATAAAATTGAGCCCCCATTTGGTGCAGGGACCGGCGGTGATAATAGGGTGTAACGGGGCAGGCTTCGAGCGCATATTACGTGCGAACACCTCGCAAGGGTGGCACCTCTTGACCGCTTCAATACAATCCTTGAAGATCGACGGCCAGAAATAACCCGCTCTCAAAATATTTTGAGCTATAGAAAGCCCAGATAAATGACCACCACACGCCCCTCCGTGGCAATCATTAAGCACTACCTCAGCCTCATCATGAGTTAAACAATGTTGTAAAAGGGAATCTACTCCACGACGGTACAAAGTATTGTCCACTATGAGGTAGTTCTTGGAAACGTGACGTAATCGTCATCGTTCATCTCGCGAGAGGTGAGTAGGGGTCCTCTGTGTTTGTAGATATACTACGATATCCCCATACCATGGGTCAGCCATTGAGATTAAGAAAATGTGTTCATCAATGAACGTATCTTCACATACCAACTCCTCGGCCTTGCTCAAAAAATCCGATATGAGCTCTGCAAAGATTAAATATTTCTTCGATTTTGCCAAAACAAATTCAAGATCAAACTCTTGCAGGATGACAATCCATTTATTATACTTTCCCCCAATCATCCTACGTGTGAGTACGAATTGAAACGGATTGACATGGGCCACAACCAAGGTCTGGCGAAGGAGAATATAATGTCTCAAACGCTGCACCGCATGTACGGTAGCTAAGGCAAGCTTCTCAACATGAGAATACCGAATCTCTGCATCAATAAGGTTCCGGCTCAGATAATATATGACATGCTCTTGGAGCTCCTCATCCTCTTGAACCAAAATCATACCAATCGTCTCTAAATACGCAGCCACATATAATAGGAAATCATGGCTATAATCCGGAGGACTAATCACCGGGGACGATGCTAGGGCTCGCTTAATTGCATCGAAAGACTCCTGGGCTCGCTCATCCCATTCAAAAGGAGTATCCTTCTTCAGGAGACGCATGAAACCTCTAGTCAAATTGGAAAAGTTGACAACAAATCTTCGTAGGAAGTTTTCCATGCCTTGCAAACACTGAAGATGACGAATATTTCACGGGGGAGACAACTGAAGTATTGCATCAACCTTCAAAGGGTCGACTCTTATACCCTCTTTCGAAATGATAAATCCTAACAAACGACCTGACTTCATGCAAAAGATGCACTTATGAGGGTTTAATCTAACAGAATAGTGCCGGCACCTTTCGAACACCAATCTCAAGTGATAAGAATGACGCATCCTCATGCGAGAATGAGCAGCGAGGTCATCCAAAAATACTTCAATAATAGACTTGAGATCGTGGTAGATCAAGGTCATCGCCCGCTGAAACGTAGCTCCGGCGTTTTTAAGGCCGAAAGGCATTTTCCGATACGCAAATGTTCCCCAAGGACAAATAAATGTTGTCTTGTGTTGGTCCTCAGGTTTAATTTGGATCTGATTATACCTGGAAAAGCCGTCCATAAAGGAGAACACCTCGCTACCCGCACACTCATCCAAAATCTGATCTATAAACGGTGTGGGGAAGTTATCCTTAGGAAAGGCACAATTTAAATCACGGAAATCAATGCATATACGGATCACTCCCTGCCTCTTATCCACCGAAACGGGGTTTGAAACCCACTCTGTCAAGGGAATGGGATAGATGAAACCATCTTTCAATAGCTTCTCTATCTCTGCCTTTATGGCGGGTGCTTTCCTAGGATTCACCACGCGTAAACGCTGTTGAACAGGCTTAGCGTTGGGGTAAGTCTTAATCTCATGTTCAACAATCCGAGGGTTAATCCCTGGCATCTCATCGTAAGACCAAGCAAAAATATCACGGAATTCCTTGAATAGCTCGATATACTCCAGAATCTCATCTTGGGAACAATCCGCCCCAATGTAGACATTCTCAATTGTACCAGGATTGCGAGAAATTTTGATAGGAATAGTGGACAATATGTTCACCATGTTTCCATCAGCCATCTGACCAGGAGAGCTTAATGGAACCATAGGTCTACCAACTTTCTGACTAAGAATCTCCCTATAATCCTCATGCACCAAAAGTTCAAGCTCTGGAAGGAAGTACGATCTATGATGAAGTTCCTCTCATGGTGGCTCAACTCCCAACATAGCCTTGATAATCGCTTCATCTAAAGGGAAAACCATATCAAGGTAGTCGTGGGCATGAGAAGACTGTACTGCCCATGCCAGCAGCACATAGGGGTCTTCCTCCTCCGTCCGCGAAGAGGAAGAACAAGGCTCTGCAGCAGACTAGATATTAGCTTGGTAAGCTATCATGACTGCAGGCAACGGCACGCTCGTCTCAATGGCCTCACTCGAAGGATTCGGTGAAGGAAGAATCCAAGGATCTTCCATATGACTTGTGTGAAAATGCACCGATCTCGTAGACGTCGAAGCACCATCGAAACTAGATCCTATCATGAGGACGGGTGTAGGACAACTAAAGGTTCCCATGAGGGATGGATACATGCCTACACCCACACTCCCAGTTGCCGGCTGGGAATGTTCAACTTTCGGAACCGACACTTCCGAAGATGCAGTAACAGGCGGATTCTTGAATGCCATTTGATCAATCGTTACAATCTTCCCGTTATGTGGAAAGCATACAACGCGAAACACGAAAGACGCAACGGCTTGCATACTATACATCCAGTTCCTTCCCAGTAAGAGATTGTAGTCAAGGGGTGCATCAACCACCTCAACCTCTATCGCAACAGTCTTCCCTCCCAAACAGACTTTAAGGGAAGGAAGGATACCGTGCAGCCTAAATGATATCCCATCAAAAGCAGTTAACATGGTCGTAGATTTTGACAACTCAGGAGAACTGAGACCCTTCCAACAAGACAAAGACATCACAGAAGCAGCAGTGCCTTTGTCAATAACAGTGCGCTTGACTATCATATTAAGACATTCTACATGCACCAAAAGGGACACATAGTAGGGCAAGCGTGGCTGATGTCGTGCGGTTTCAAATTTGATCATTGAGGAAGAATCATCACCATTCACACCAAGAGCGGAAAGCAAATCCCTCCTTTGCGACGGACAACTCTGAAGCACTTCCAATGCAGACATCGCACAAGGAGTATGGCCCAAGTCCTCGACAACTGAATAATTTTGGGCGGCTCGGGCATTTGGGTTATGCCCCGAACGTTTAAGTACCCCCTTAGGAATGCGAGGTGCAGCCTCAGGTTTATCCGCAGGTTTCTCAATGCGCAAAGGAGTTCCTGGTGGATCAGGTTCTTTGCCTAGGTTGGGTTGTGATGAAGTATAATCTTTCGCACGCATAACAACTTTCACGGCACGGACCATATTAATGCACCCACGACCACTAGTATCAGCTGGATCATCATCACTAGATTGATCATGGGACTTCGAGTTCATATTCTGGTTATGCGGTAAAGGGTTCGTTAACACAGCTGGGCCCTGTGCTATGAACTTCGAAGCTTCATCCATTCTAGGGCACAAGTAAGTGAGGTGATCGTCCTTACATAGCTTGCAAGGAAACTTAACCTTACGTTTAGTCTGCTTGTCTCCCCCAACATTTTTACTGTTCTTGTCATTATTATTGGCATTCTCGTTCTTAGACCCACCCTTTTTATTATTATTGTTTTTACCCTTTTTTCTATTCCGTCCGGGTTGCTGGTTACCCTTCTGGTCGGACGATTGCACAGCAAGTACATTTGTCGTTTGGGCAGGCTGAGACAAAGCCGTAGCTTGTCCCACGGAAGATTGGTTGATTGACAACTGAGCAACTTGTTTTGCAACCGAACCTGCAGGTTTCTTACTTGCAAAACCCACAATGCCATCAGCATGTGGTCTAGGTTTGACCTTGGGATCGAAACTAGAACGAGGAACGTTGGGTATAATCTCATATAACAAACCAGACTGAGCATAGATCAAGTCTAGTTCCTGCGCCCTAAAGATTGCTTGTTCCTCATTCTGCAATCTGGATGTGGAAACATCCTTCGCTATATATGGCAATAAAGATTTGAGGAACCACTCAAGGAGGAACTCCGGCGGTATAAAGGCTTTAATTAATCTCTTCCGTCTACACCACTCCTGAATATGATCAGAAATATGGGTGGCTTTATCTTGCTGAAATGTCGACAAGAGTTTAGTACCAACATCATACCGCACTGGTAGCTGGAAGTGATTAAGGAAAGTCATCGCAAGGTCGTCGAACAAAGTAAAGGCACCCCTAGGTAACTCTATATACCATGTTGCCACAGGCCCTGTAAGGGTGCGTTGAAATAGTCTCAAACGGACTAAGTCCTGATGCAAGGAATTGGAAGAGCACCATAGGTGGAATGTTGTAATGTGTTCGCTCGGATCCTCTCTTGGTTTGCCTTCGAACTTAGGTATGTCCGAAGGAAGCTTGGTAGGGACAGCCGGCCAAGCCAGGTCATGAGCCACAGGATCATTCGTAAGTCTCGATAAGTCAGGTAGATTGAGTGTCACGAGGAAAGGGAGCCTAGGATGATGAGGCCTATGGACCGCTCCCTGGTTCATATAGGATTGATTACCACCATGACCTTGGTCATAGTGACCTCCTCCTGTATGACCCGTATAGGGTGGCATGGAAGCACTATAATGAGGTGGACCTTGACTAGTAGGAGCTACAAAGTTGTAATTAGGAGAGTAAGTAGGTTGTGAATACCCGCCTCCATAAGGTGAAGAAACCTGTCCATACTGCGTCCCATAATAGGGTCCATAGGTCATCGCTTACAATGCCCCATGAGACACTCCATAGGTAGGGATATACATTCCATAAGTAGGAATATACATACCGGAAGTAGGGATATATGTCGTGGAAGTAGCAATCTGACCTCTAGAAACATGAACATAACCTCCCGAAACCACGGGTGGTATGTATTCTTGAGAAACAATTGGTCTAGTAATCGCAGTACGGATCTGACTCGTAGCTACGTGCCGACTCAAAGGACCACGTGAGTAAGGTGGAGGGTTTACATTTGAAGAACTCGAAAGCGAGGATGAAGGGATCTCTGTAATAAGATATGTACTAGTGCCTATCATCACTCGTCTGGGACCTGGTATCCCTATGGGATCACTAACTCTAGACCTATGAGGTATATAAGATGGAGCTTCCACCACTGGGATGGAAGGTGCAATGTGACTAGTACTCCCAAACCTCTCCACAAGGTAAGGCATGGGATTTCCCCCAGGCATAGTGTTAGGCTCGAAGTCGGATTCGACATTAAATGTCAAATCGTGCATAGGAAAACCAGTCGTAGCATAACTACCATAGCTAGTACTGGCAGGTTCAAAGTGAGTCTCGGCATCTTTCGGCATTCCATACCAGTAATGTGTCAACGAGGGGTCAACCCTAGAAGGAATAGGTCTATCATGCATGGCTCCTATCTCCAAAATCACAGGTCCTAACTCGGTTAGGTCGGGTGAAGGGTCATAAGTAGGCGTGAATTCCCCATCGTCAACGCGAATGGGAGGAGGTGGCTCAAATGTATCCTCTGAATGATCTCCCATGGTGTGTGAATCAATGTGTGATATAGTCCGCTTGGACTGTCTAGGTCCCTCTCCCAAAGGAGGAGGATAAGTAAAAGGCAGAAGTCCTGCTAAATGACGAGAACGGCGCGAAACCGCACCCGAATCCACAATGACTCAAAAAATAGAAAAGACTCTCTATTTACGTCAACCCTAGGCCAACTAGCATGCACAGAGCAATCACTAATAAAATCTAAAGCCAAATGCAAGCAAACAAGGGCTGGATAAGTGAGCTCCCGAATGTGGCCGGTATGTCTCACCTAGGAGAGGATTGAGAGGCCCTTGTCACCACAAGCGGAGTTACGTAACCAATTATTGTGGCACTCAGCTTCAACACGTAAAGCGACTGTACTGTCCGACCCCAACCTGGCCGGGACACATGCAGAATAACCTCTACAAGTACCCCCTCGATATCCTAGGTAAGGTCACTAAGGTCACCTGAATATAATCAAAGCTCAGGTGGACAGTCGCAGGCAGGATTGACCGTATGGGCAGGGTAGCAAAGCCTGAAACTCTCGAAAGAGCCCCCAGATATGAATACAATCCTGGCTATATCGCCGGTGCTACACAGTTACCAACCAGGGGTTATCCCAATCAACAACCGCTCACACTGCCTCGTGCTTAACTCCCTTTTGAGAGGAGGATCCTGAGAACGCTGGTTATATCAAGGATTTCACACACTCCCTGGACAGACACCTAGTTGTTGTCGTTTAGTGATCTTGGAGAATTAACTTTCAATGAACTATTCCAAGATCCTAAAACCTAAGCTTGTTGGTGCACCCTAGAAAAGAAAAGAGTGTAATTCATTTTAATTAGCATTGATTTTAGTTGGCTTTATTACTCAAAAATAGGATATGACCGTGCAACTAATGGTGTTATGACGCAACAAGAAGCAAAATGCACACCTAACAATCAATGCAAATGCATTGTGTCCATGAAAACAGGGTATGCATACTACGTGTAATGCACAATTTCTTCTTCAAATGTTGAATGCAAATTTCCCTATATGAAGTCCTAACTATTACTCCAAAGCAAATCTAGATCTAGTGCAAGTACAATGCAAAGTGCAAAATGCAATGCATGATGATAAGCAAATGTTTTTGGATTTTTTGAAAATAAAGAGATACAAAAAGCAAAAGAATGATTCTACCCACCCCAAAATATGCAAGCACACATAAACAACATTCCAGCAAAGCACTAAGGAAAAATGACTCTAATGCACTAATCTCAAACAAAAAATCAAAGATGCCATGACAAGAACTTTTCTAAAAGAAAAAATTTAGGCTAAAAAAAACGTTTCTAGTCAGAAACAGAGGTATTAACAGACTCAGGCAGTGCCAAAGGAGACTCAGCAGCTAACAGAATTCACCTAGCAATCCACTATCTTCCACAAAAAGGTAAAAACCAAGGTATACGTGACTGTGCACAGTAAACCCGCATGTATACACGGAAATCCTAGAGGAAACCGCATGTATACGCGACTGTAAGTGACAAACCCACGTACAGGAAGAAAAAGATGCACAAATCCAAGGCAAACAGACAGGCTGAGACTAAATTCACACCAATCAGGCTCTACCAGGCATACATGCCCCCATACCCGACACAGAAACAAGAGAGAGAGAGCAATTCAAATACATTGAATGCCAAGAAATTAACCCCCAAAGGACAATTAATAGGAACTCCCCAGTAGAGTCACCAATTCTGTTACGGAGAGAAATTCCTATGGCTTGGGGTACCACAACAAACAGCTAGACTCCAGAAATCAATCTTTCCCAATATGCAATAGAAATAAAATGTCTAACACTAAAGGATCGAACCTCGTACCTTATTCCGGACGGTTGAAGTAGATCCCCGTTGAGCTTTCCAATCTTCAGCTTGAATTGATATAATACTTCCTCAACAATAAGTAAACAATACAAGCATACTATATATCATGGTGTTAGATCTATTCTAGCATATATAATCAATAATGTAAAAGCATTCGACATATTCCAATGGATACAATATTCATTCAAATACACATTACTGGACAGGAAAAGATATTTCTATTAATATGAATCAGAGATTACAAGTGACAACCTCTGACGGCATGTCTGCGAACCGGAGAAACTGAATCCCCCACTTGGGCCTCCATCACTCAAATAGCAAGCTCACTAGCAAAAGGCAAGCTTGGGAAGAACACAACAGTGCTCCAAGGGACAAAGGGATGCAGACTCAAGCATAAATTATGGCAACAATGGACTATAGTTTCGTTACTCTCAATTCTCTCGTATGCTTTCAATGTCTCAAGGGGTTTCTTATATAGATTTTCAAAGGGATACTGAAAGGTCGAATCCGTGCGATCTCAAGGCATATGGAAGGCCAGGAGTCATATGAGTCGGATCCAAGTCAAGGAACGCTCCAAAAGGATTTGGATTATGTACACATCCCGATGTACGCAACTATAGGGGGAATATCCGCGTATGTACGCGGTTATCGGGGAAAAAGCCGCATATATCACTTTTCTTATGTTTTTAGGGATGATCAAGGACACATCAAAAGACAAAAAGTAGTCCATAGGGGCTAATGAGTCTGCAGCGGGACAGGGAAAGGCCATACAATGTGTGATTCACCTAGTGTGGTGAAATCCGCTATAACAGATGATTCACCTAGTGTGGTGAAATCCGCTATAACACATAACATGGGTTAGTAGTGCTTATCAAGAACAAGAATTCATCCGAGAATGAATCACTGGGCTCTGATTCTGTCGAAGTACAGGGAAGATCACACATGATCTCAGTAAAGACCAAGGATTTCTTTGATGTATCTTTGGCAAATTCCAAATCAAACTCTTGTAGGATGACTACCCATCGGGAATATTTCCCCCCGAGCACCTGACGAGTCAAGATGTAATACATAGGGTTCTAGTCTGCCAATACGGTGGTTGTGCAGAGCAAAATGTAGTGACAAAATTTATGAACAGCAATGACCATGTCCAATGCTAATTTCTCCATGTGTGAGTATCAAGTTTCGGAATCCATGAGATTCTTACTAGCATAGTATATCACGTGCTCCTGACCGTCGGTATTCTCCTGCACCAAAACCATAGCGATGGTAGTAGTGGAGGCAGCAATGTATAAGGGAAAGTCCTTTGAATAATATGGAGGGTGTATCATGGGTAAGTGAGTCAGAGCATGTTTGGGATTATCAAAGGCCCATTGGGCTTGGTCATCCGAAAAGAACGGAGCGTCCTTCTTAAGGAGACGCATATAACCGTATTTTTTCTCTGCAAAATTGCAAACGAAACGGCGGAGGAATTTTTCCTTCCCTTGCACACTTTGGAGTTCTAGAAGGTTGGTTGGGGCTAGAAGGGATAGAATAGCAGAAATTTTCAATGGATATATCTGGATGCCATCCTTAGAAACCACAAAACCTAAAATGAGTCCCATCTCGATACAAAAAACACATTTATGAGGATTGATCCGTATGTTATAATGACGGCATCTCAGGAAAATGTCTCTAAGATGACAAGGGTGGTCCTCCCATTGCTGTGAATGATCTAGGAGATTGTCAAGGTACGGTTCTACAATATGTTTTATATCGTGAAACGCATAGGACATAGCATGCTAGAAAGTAGCTCCAGTGTTTTTTAGGCCGAATGGTAACTTCCTGTATGCAAAGGCTCCCCATGGAAAAATAAATGTTGTATTGTGTTGATGGGTGGGTAAAATCTCAATCTGATTATAACCCAAAAATCCATCCATAAATGAGAAGATGACACTTCCAACACAATTGTCGATAATCTGGTCGATATGCGGAGTGGGAAAGTTGTCTTTGGGACAAGCTTTGTTCAAATCTCTTAAATCGATGCAGACTCTAATGGTGGCCTGCTTTTTATTGACAAGGATGACATTTGATACCCATTCTGTCAGGGGTACGGGATAAATAAACCCTGCTTTTAGAAGCTTTTCTATTTCATCTTTGATAGCTGTGGCTTTCCGTGGATGGACTTGTCTTAGTTTTTGACTGACAGGTTTTGTAGTTGGATAGGTTTTTATTTCATGAACCACAATGGATGGGTCTATCCCCGACATTTCTTCATAGGACCTGTTGATGCCTGGAAATTCGCAGGCGGAAACAGTAAGGGATTCTCCCCAATCAGCGTTCCCAACTAGCCCGCTGACTGTTGGTATAGGGAATCCGTCCGGTTTGCGGTCCGGCTACCGTAGGTCAAAGTAACGAACAAAGGCTTTACCGGTTGCGGCCCGGTCCACCGAGTTTTTGTATTTTGACTTAAAGGAAATGATATGCACGTGCCTAATTAAATGCAGGCTGGTTAAATGCAGGGGGCTGTCACAAAGTGATGCGTAGGTTCTTACCTCTCGTCTTAGGCTCACAAGCAAACAAACCAGATACGAACAGAAATAACTAACTATCTCAATTATCCCTAGGGAGCGAGGCTATCATCTTAAATGAGCAATGAAGAATCACATACTGTAAGAGAACTACAGATAGCTGATACTTTTCCCACAGCACATGAAAACTACAAATATTTAAATAACCAGTTAACCGATCATTCTATAACAGCAATTATTACTCATAGTGCAAATGTATCCCAGAAAAGACTGCAGAATAATTAAGGAGAACTTAGGTTCGAAACATCAAATATCCTCACAGCGCATGAAATACAGCTGAACATGAAATAGTTATTCTTCAGCATTATTCATTGAATAGCATTGGTACATTTCACTTCTTTACTCTTTCCAGCAGACAAAATTGCAGTTTACTTCGAAAAACGAAATAGTTCCTCTTCCGAGTCAACAGTTACAAAATTTGCTAAGGGAAAAAGCCCTCATTTCATCGGGCTTCCCATTATTTAAACAACAACTGATGTCCCCTGGGTTCCCTCGGCGCGTGACCTTTCAGCGCTCTTGGCGATTCAGTTTCTCTCCCGGCCGTTTCGTTTTCTTCAATCATTTGAATAAACGTTTTACCCTCTGACATTAACTGCTGAAACGTTTCAGTGGCGCCTTTGTCATCCGTTTGGGTTGTCTCTTTTCTTGCCGCAGGCTGCCTTCGTGCCCCATATGATTCTCCCTGCACATAATTTATGCGCATTATCCACTAACTTGAGACATCGACCATCAAAATTTTATAACCCTAGTGAAAGATTCACAAAGAAATTGGCCTAGCTTTACGGGTGAAAACTTATGAAGAGAAACGGCTGTCGGGTGGGCTAATAATCAGGCATTGGATGGGTAAGTTTCGGGGAGCCACAACGGCGGGCGAGCACGGGAAGAGAGGAAGTGGAAAACGAGCTTCGTAGGTGATCGGGCGGTGGAGGAGAGTGGATCGGCGGGCAGACTACTCCGCCACCCGCAACGGCGGACAGGAGGCAAGCTACGGACAGACGACAGAAGCTGCAAAGGCGGTAGTTCGGGCATCGGGTGATACTCAAGTCGAGGCCCGACTTTATCTCCCCAGCCGCAACGTCGGGTGAACAGGAACTCTGGGGCAAGCGATTCACAACCCGAATCGGGCGTCGGAGAGAAGTGGGTCGGGTGGAGACTTTGATCTGAGGGCCGCAACGGCGGGTGAGATAAGACTCTATTTCCTCCAAAAGAGGCCCGATCCAAAGAGATAAAAACATCATAGCTAGGATTAACTTGCACCCAAAAAACCGTCTTTTCCCCTGCTCATGCAAAATTTTCAAACTTTGACGGGTACCAGGAAAAAACGCACGACTCAAGCTAACTTGGCCAAACACTTAAAAGTCGAGCAATCGACTTCAAACACAAGATAAGCTCCAAGACGCCAAACTTTCAATGGTAGGTTCGAGCAACAAATGACAAGGAGGGGTCCCTGAGTTTAAGTAAAAGACTAAAAACGGGGAAACAGGTTGCGGCAGCAACAGGACCAAGAAAAGACATCTCGAACTTCTTTGAAAAGTGCTCTATATGCTTCATATTCTTGTGCTAAGCAGTTCTTCCCAACATGAACATGCTCAAGGGTGCCAGGCTTGGCTGATATGTCAATTGGATTTATTTGAGTAATGTTGCATAGGTTTCCTTCAGAGTTCATGTTCTGCAACAATATAGGAGTTTGAGTTGTTTTGACAATATTAGTACAAAAAAGGGATGCAAAATCATGTTCTACCGAACTGGTATTGGGGAGGAACGAGGATCTATGGTGATGATCCTCCCATGTAGGTTCATTCATAATCATGATCTCCATAATGGACTTATCAGAAGGAAAATTTTGGGAGAGATAATCCAAAGTAGGAAAAGAGGGTTCTAACCAGTAGGGCAAGTGGTAAGGGTCCGAAGCCACTAGATGAAGGTCATTAGTGTGGTCATCGGAAAGGGTTTGGATAAAATTGTACATTACTTCATGCAGACTCAACGAGGTGGACCCAACAATTAAATTTCCCTTTGGATCATAATCAAACAGAGAAATCATATTTACCATCGTCGTTTCTGTGTTAGGAGGGTTTGACGAAAAAATCCCCATAAGGGAAGAATCCTTCAACATGCCTACCCCAATCGACTGGTAAGGAGGAGGGGGTTGGCCTAGCATAGGGATGTTATTAGCAATAGGGGTGGTAACATTCGTCATACAAAAATCGAGCTGGTCAATTGTTACAATCCTCCCAAGATGCAGAAATTGGACGGTTTGAAATACCGTCGAAGCGACAGCAGTCATGGTGTAAAACCAATTTCTTCTTATTAGAAGGTTGTAATCTAATGGGGCATATACTACTTCCACTTGAATGGAAATGGATTTTATTCCAAGCTCAACTGAAAGGGATGGTATGAGACCATGGGGCTGGAAACCTCGTCCATCAAAGGCTTTCAGATTCGTTGGTGATGTTACAAGCTCGGGAGAGCCAATAGCTTTCCAACAAGACAGGGACAAAACCAAAGTTGAAGCTCCTTCGTCTAAGACAGTTCTAAATACATTTTTTCCAACTACTTTCATTATGATTTGGCAATCAAATTTGTGAGGTAGTCTAGACTTATAGTTCTCGACATTAAAGTGAATCAAATTAGTGTTGTCCGGGTCTAAAGCTCCTAACGCGGTTAACAAGTTTTTGCGTTGCGTAGGACAGCTTTGGAGTACTTCCAAGGTAGACATTGCACATGGTCCCTGAGCAAGATCTTCAACTACATTATAAAACTGGGCAACTCGGTCATTAGGGTTAAAAACATCCTTCCTAAGAGTACTCTTGGGTGGGTGAAAAACCATGTCGATATTAGGTTTCTCAATGGTTAGAGGACCAGTAGACGAGGACTCGGGAGAACCAGTAGAGGGAGCTTTTCCGAAGGAAGAATTGTCTTCTTTATTGTCTATGGGTTTATCATAACTCTGAATTCGAGTTTGCAAATTAATAGTGTCCGAGGACATCATACAAACTTCCTTTGAAGAACTAGAATTTACTTGATTAGACATGTGGTCTATTAGTTGTTGTTGAGAGGGAAAAGGATCTATGAGAACTGCTGGCATGGGATTAGTTTTTAGAAATTGATTGATTTCTTCACGAAGATGACACTCTTTTGTGAAGTGGTCACCTCCACATAGCAGACATGGATATTTCACTTTTCTTTTCCCTTTATCATTCTCGTTGATGGTTGGTTTTGTATTCTCCTGCGGGTTTCCAGGTTTTTTGTTTTTGGATTTACCTTTCTTTTTATTGTTGTCGGGCGTTTGTGTACATTGAATGGAATTTACCTCGGCAGAAACCTTGGGATTTGAAGGTGTAGGGGTGGAAGCCTGGGGTTGCTTGGCATGCTTTGATGTTGGCAGGGACTGGATTGAACCAACAATCCCATCAATAGGGGTTTTTGCTAGTGGCTTGGCAGGATCGGTACTTGGGTGAGGAGCTTGAGGGATCAAGTCATACAACATTTCAGACTGGGAATATACCAAGTCTAGATATTGGGATTGACTAATGGCTTGATCTTCGGTAATAGCACCGCCCATAGCCACATCTCGGGTGATTGGAGGCAACAAAGATTTAGTAAACCAATCAACTAATAATTGATTCGAGATAGGAGCCTTAATAAGTCTTCTCTACCTTATCCACTCATGGATATGATTTGATATGTGCATGGAGGTGTTCTGACACAGAGAAGTTAAGAGATATATACCCATTTCATAGCGGATAGGAAGCTGAAAGTGTGTAAGAAAGATAGTTTCCAAAGAACCAAAATCCATAAACAAATGTTGTGGAAGTTCAATGTACCATTTCGCGGCGGTAGCGGTCAAAGTTCGCTGGAAGAGTCTTAAATGAACTGAATCATCCCGGTTAGGGAGTTTGAAGAACACCACAAATGGAATGTCAAGACATGGTTTTTTGGATCATCTCCCTACTTCCCATCGAATTTTGGAATGTCCGATGGTAACTTTACCGGAATGGTAGGCCACGAGGGGTTATGTTGAATGGGATCATTAATCAACTTGGACAAATCAAGCAAGTCCAAAGTTGCTAGGAAAGGTAACTGGCGATTAGGTTGTACGTACTAGTAGTATTGATAGGGCATATAAGTACCAGTAGGACCGTAAGTAGACTGATATATAGGTTGTTGAAATGGTTGTTGTGATGAAGAACCGCCGGGAGATCCACCGGCAGGGGGTTGATTTCCAGTATCGAGACCATTAGGACCACCAAAGCCTCTAGGAGGAGGACCACCAGGGCCTTCGGGACCACCAAGACCGTCAAGACCACTAGGAACACCTAGGCCACCAGGAGGAGGACCATCGGGCCCTCCAGAACCCCTAGGAGGTAAACCTCTGGAGCCTCCAGAACCACTAGGAGGAAGGCCACCAAACCCTCCGATACCATTAGGAGGGAAGCCACCAGGCCCCCTAGGACCACCAGGACCATTAGGACCATAAGGAGGAAAGCTGCCAAGCCCTCCATGACCATTAGGCCCCCCAGAGGGAGGACCTATGTAAGGTGGTCCTCCGGCACCCCCTGTAGTATGTATAGGTATCCCTCCCATAGCTGGCATGTAGGACCAGTTGGGCTGCCCCCATGGAGTGAAAGTATTACCAGGATATGGAATTCTAGCATAAGGCATTCCTGTAGGGGTGGGTTGGTAACTGATATTTCCTACGAGTACTTGATTTGTTGTGTAACCATACCCCCAACAGGTTTGATTGCTTACAAGTTGTGCCCCCAAGGGCTGACCTAAACTGGATGGGGGGTTAACCACATTCATATGGATAGGAGGGACATAGAATGCAAATTGCTTTATACTACAGTTCTTTCCATGACTAGCTACAACTCCAGTGATAGGTAACGTAGGTCATGCCAGGGGTTGCCACGCGGCACTAGAAGGTGTTGATGAAACAGGAATTGAATGTTGTTCCCTAGGTGAGGAAGACCCAGGAGGATTTGGAACAGACATAATATGGGAGGTGGTGGGGTTGGTAGTTTGACCTGATTATGTGGATTCACGGCGTGATCTAGAATAGGTTCAATGGGTTTCATAGAATCAACAAGTGAGCGATATCCCTCAATCCAAGGGTCTGTATTACGAGGAAAAACTGTCGAGCGAGGTGGTGGTGTACCCAATATGTTATCTATTTTGTTCTCAAGGTCTCTTACATGGAGAATAGTTGCCCAGTATTGTCTACATTCTTCTTCATTTGGTGAAATTTCTTCAGATTAGGTTGGACGGGTTCCAAAAGAAGCAATGGCCTGTCCCATAGAGGTATCCCAAAATGGAGCATTGGGACCATAATTTGGACGGGTAGTATCATCAACATGGCCTTCTATGGGAGAATGGAAAGAAGTATTACCCCTAGAAGGTTGTTGAGCCAAGGAAGGACTCTACGAAGGATATGGATCTCCGCTTTCTGCAACCACATTTTCTCCCGCTTGGGAGTTAGTAGCAGCTCCTTGGTCGATAGCTTCCATAGGATCTTCTCCCGAAACAGGATTAAAATCAGGTGGCAAGCCCCGTACTCTTCTGGACTGTCTCAATTCAGCTAGTTTGTACAGTTTCTATCTAACCTAAGGTTTCAAAACTGGAAAAAACACACCAAAAATTCCCCTACTCAAGTTACAGGAAAAACAAGCAAACTTAAATGACAGGAGGAATTCAGATAGTCCGGTCTCTCACCAGGATTGTCAAGAAGGTGCCACTCGCAATATACTCTAGGTACGTGAATAGTAATCTCCTCGAATTCTATTTTCGGTGTATGGCTCCAAGCAATATGGACAAAGGGATTTTCTTAGATAGATAAGGTATCCTAGTGGGGTCTCCCAATATATGCAAGGTACGTGGGAGCTCAAATCAGTAGTAGTGTTGTCTAATGCACAACCGTTCACAAGGGTCCTTCCTATATACAATCGAGTACATGAAGTACCTTTCTATATACCTCAAGGGTACGTGAAAGGTTGTTCAATATACCGACAGTACGTGGAAGAACTGTGCGAGTCCCGGGATGTAATGCAGACAAGTAACGACAGCTCCTACGCTTAACGACGCCCGAACACGTCTCTAGCCTATCACTCAAATTTCTATGTAAATTTTAATCCTATAACTACCATTAATTTTAAAGTGGACGGTTAGGTGAATGCATGGAATTTTGACAGAAAAAGTAAAACCATGCAGGGAGAGAGAGTATTTTCTTTTCATTTTGAAAACCAAAAATTCCCAAACAACTACTTTGAACAAATCAAATCCAAAGACAAGCAACACATTCCAAACTCATTTTTCTTTTTGAAAGCAATCAGATGGGTAAGAGTCTCTTTTCCTAAAAGAAAAACAACAAGCACTCTACATGCATATGCAATCTATTTTTTTTATTTTTCTTTGAAACATAGATAGATCTAACTTAAAACTACACTATTTTTTCTTTTAATGAGATAGTACTATTGCAAGAGAGACAAAAGAACAAAGGGAACCTGAAAGCTTATGAGGCTAATCAGACATCCAGTGCCCTATGCTCATTAAAAATAATGGCCTAAACTCAACAAAAAAATTTGTTTTTTAAAAGCAAAAAGAAGTCCTCTATGGAAAAAATGAAATTAAGATGATAATCAAGTGGTTTTTCTTTCAGTCTTTATAAATAAAGCGAAAAGAGATCTAACTAAAACCTAAGATTTCAACAATTCCTTTCAGAATCACAACCAACAAGCATTAAAGAAAATGAATAATCAACAATCCTAACTTAGCTTTTGAATTCTTTTAATCAAACAAATTTTCACCACAAAATTTTCAACCATGAGCATTCAGATTCAAACAAACAAGCCTGACAGTGCAGGGCTGAAAGCAAGCAAAACCCTACTTTTGCAAAAAATCACAAAAAATCAAGTTTTGGAACAAGGCCTACCTCGCACCGCGTTAGAGGGGTCTTTGACAGAGCGGTTCTGGATGAGCACCGCTTCTGGATCACTGCACTCAGGCGGTGGCATCGCGTATTCCTAACAGGATTCAGGTGGTGGCACCGCTTATTGCCTACAGCGCATGTGCAGTTCCCTGAATATATCCAGAACACAAAGAGAACGAGAATTCAAGTCAGAAATTGCTTAGATCAAGATAAATACTGATGATTTGACAATAAAATAGAGCATATAAATTCAAAGCAGTTCATATCTGAAAGGTTTAAACCAAACTTCACTAAGTCAAATGGCAGATCTGACTGAAGAGAGTTATAGACTGGAGCCTAGATTCAGACAAGTGTTCAAGGACTCAGGAAGATCAGATCAACTAAAATTTGCTTTTATCCCCAGGGGAGTCACTAGATTTGTTTTTAGGAATATTGCACCTTCTGTGGATAGATGCTATTCCTCTGGTCTGAATGGTTCAGATCCAGAACAAATAAGTGAACGACAAAGGGTGAAAACCTTCCCTGAATGTTGTAAACACCTAGAATAATGCTTTCATGATGAACCTGTATACCTACAGAACATGTCAAAAAAACAAGAACATCAAAGCTACCAGAACTGTGGAAATTGAACCCAGTGATAGATTAATTTTACTCACAACAATTATCAATTGAACATGCAAAATCACTCACAAAAGAGACTGAATAATGAGTTGAACACTAAACTGTATTGAATAAGTGTACAATAGCCAACCCTGTAACATAATAGGTTGATGCATTAAATAATTACATAGGATATTCGAATGCATGAGGAGCAATTTGAATCTAGCATAAAGCAGGCTTACTAAAATTAAGCAAATCCCCCATAGGTGCAAAAAGCTGATCCCAAATCAGTCATGGAGCTCACGAATTGGAAAAAGCACTTAGGCAAACTAAAGAGTGATGGAATGAAAACTCATACATGCTTTTCTAAGGAGAAAAGAGTGGAGGATGTGTAGGACAAAAAACTAGTCAACCTCACCTAGTCAAGCTTTTCCATTTGCCTTAAAACACTGAAAAAGCAGGCAATAAAGCAGAAAAAGAAGAAGGGCACTTAGGAGGCCAGGAATAAAGTCGATTTGATTCCTTGAAGTTTCCCAAGTGCTACATGAGTCAAATAAGGCAAGTTTGACCACTATGGATAGCTAAATGGCAACTTGCATAAGGTGGGACACATGAACTAGGCAAATAAGACAAAAATGATTAATTTAATGTCTAAGGTAGGTATCTATGGTTTGATTATTCTAACACCCCCCCTTAAGCCTGACTTATGAGTAATATATCAAAAAATTATAGGGCCTAGCAACAAGGCTTAGTCACCCTTTACATACTGCATGTCCATTTAAACAAGGAAAGAGGCAAAAACCACATGGGAAAATCCTCCCTTAAACATGGACTGTAAAACAAAATTTGGAAATATTGTCTTCACTCATGCTTCACAGCATGATCAGCAATCCCCAGCAGTGATTTGAGATTTCTGAAGGTCTTCTCACAAAATGCTTTGGTGAAGATATCAGCTACTTGTTCTGAAGATGAACAGAAGAGTAGGTGAATGGTGCCATCATGCACAAGCTCTCTGATGTAGTGCATATGGATCTCAATGTGTTTGGTTCTTTGATTCTGAACTAGATCTTTGTAGATTTGAATGGTACTCTGGTTATCACAGTAGATGGTAGTTGAGTATTCTGATTCGAAGCCACACTCTCCAAGTAAACCCTGCAACCATAAACATTGAGTTGCTACATTAACAACTCCTCTATACTCTGCTTCTGTAGATGAGAGTGCAATGGCACTCTGTTTCTTGCTTGACCAACTGATTGGCCCTTTTGCAAGCATGAACACATATCCTGATGTGGACTTTCTGTCTGTGCTATCACCTTCCCAATCACTGTCAGTAAATCCAATCAAATCAAGATCAGATTTTCCTTTATAGAAGATCCCATGTGTCCTTGTTCCCTGAACAAAGTTAAGGATCCTTTTGGATGCTTTCCAATGGATCTCATGAGGCTGATCCATGTATCTAGAAGCCACACTTACTGCATAAGAAATATCAGGTCTAGTATGTGTCATATACAACAAACATCCAATCAATTGCCTATACAGTGTATTGCTTACCATAGGTGAAGAATCAGCTTCTTCCAGCTTCACTCCTGAAAGGAAAGCAGTTTTGCTTTCTTTGCAATCCTTCATTCTGAATTTGTTCAGCAAATCCAAGGCATACTTGGACTGGTGCACCTTGATTCCAGCTTTTGTTTGAGCAATCTCAAGCCCCAAAAATTCGCTTAAGAGCCCCAAATCTGTCATGGAGAAGGCTTGGTTCATTGCTCCCTTCAAGGAAGCAATCTCATCCTTTGAGCTTCCTGTAATGAGGAGGTCATCAACATATAACACAATGATCATTAATGAACCATTAATTAACTTCAAATATACATTTGGGTCTGATTTTCACCGAACAAAATTCAATGATAGCAAGAAGCTATCGATCTTGGCATACCAAGCCCTGGGGGCTTGCTTTAGCCCATACAATGACTTTCTCAACCTGCACACAAGAGAAGAGTTAGTAGCAAAACCTTGAGGCTGCTGCATATATATCTCTACAGTGAGATATCCATTTAGGAAGGCACAATTTACATCCATGTGATGTACCTCCCATTGCCTTGAGGATGCAATGGCTAAGGCTAGCCTGATGGAATCCATCTTTGCCACTAGGGAAAAGGTCTCATTGTAATCTATCCCATGAACCTGTAAGTAGCCCTTGGCTACCAATCTGGCCTTGTACTTCATTGGTGAACCATAAGCAGCAAATTTGGTCTTGTAGACCCACTTACACTGAACTAACTTCCTCCCTAGGGGAAGATCCACTAGCTCCCATGTGTTGCTCTTCTGGAGTGAGCTGAACTCTTCCTTCATGGCTGCTTGCCATCTTGGATCTCCTGCTACTTCTTCATATGTTTGAGGATCTGATTCCACCATCAAGTAGCATTTCTCAACAAACATAGGATCCTTCATGCACAGACCACTCTCAAATTGAGATCTAGTCTTCCTTGGGTCATTGGGATCCCCAGCTAGCTCTCTTGCTGCATGTAGTGTCTTGGCTGCCCATTTTGGCCTTGTAGGGTTTTTAGGGTCTGCAATAAACTCATATCCATCAGACAAATCAGAATCATCATGTTCAACAAACTCTTCACTTACTTTCAGAGGTTCAGGTGGTGAAGAGGTTTCTCCAACTTCCACTGCTGCAAGGGGTTCTTCTTGAAACTGAACACACCTTTCGATGAAGGATTTTTTTGTGCTCAAATTTATCAGTTTGTACCCTTTTGAATATTCATATTATCCAACAAATAGACACTCTTGGCTTTGGGGCTGCAAATCCTTTCTCTTTTCTGTTGGAATTCTAGCCCAAGCCCTTGAGCCAAAAATCCTAAAATGGATCACATCTGGCTTGTGCCCACTCCATGCTTCAAAAGTAGTCATACCATCAAGCTGTTTATGAGGCTCCCTATTCTAGATATAGGCTGCACAGTTGATAGATTTGTCCCAGTACTTTGGTGGAAAAGTTTTGGCCTCCATCATGCATGTCGCCATCTCCTTCAGTGATCTGTTCTTCCTCTCAGCAACACCATTTTGTTGTGGTGTGTAAGGGATAGAATGCTGCATCTAAATACCTAAATCTGCACAATAATTAATAAACTCAGACTTGACATACTCACCACCATTGTCAGATCTGAGGACCTTGAGTTTCCTCCCAGACTGGTTTTCAACCAAAGCCTTAAAGACTTTGAAGAGGCCAAAAACTTCATACTTTTGTTTCAGGAAGTAAACCCAACAATACCTGGAAAAGTCATCAATGAAATTCAATGCATATTTGGCCTAACTCATGGAAATATGAGGGAATGGGCCAGCAACATCACTGTGGATCAGCTCGTGGGGTGCATAGGTTCTCTCATGACTAGCTCTCTCAAATTTATGCTCTAGGTGTTTTCCTAGGATACAACCTTGGCAGACTCCTTTGGAAAATTCTATCTTGTGAAACCCTATGACCATCTCTTTCTCACTAAGATCAGAAACATACTTGTAATTTAGGTGGCCAAATCTTTCATGCCAAATCTTTCTTGCTTCATTAGCATGAATCAGAAGAGCAGAGGGGTTTGGGTAGGGTACGAAGTGTGAGAACATATATACCTTCTGAGCATGATTCGCAACTCCTTTTGCAATGACTTTACCACTTGATATCTCTGTGATCTCAAATTCATCAGGGGGTAATATGACCTTCATAGGAGACCGAGTGTGAGTCATCTAGTACACTGACAAGAGGTTGGAGGCAAGACCAAGCACATACAACACATTGCTGAACTGACCATGATCAAGATCAATCCTCCCTTTGCCCAAACTTTCGGTGAGAGAGTCATCTCCCAGTACTATACGTGGTCCCTTCAACATGTCAAGTGAGGAGAATGCCTCCTTGGTCGAAACCATGTGTCTTGAAGCTCCAGAATCAATGATAAAACTGGGTGAGCTTGATGTGCCAGCAACCAATGCATGAACTCTCTCTCCGTCATCTGAACTTGATCCTCCTTCTCTCTTCTTTGAGCTGTCTGGAAGGGAGATGCCATTCTTCTCCAGGATTTGGGTCAGCATGTCTATTTTATTTTTCATACAAGAGCTTTCGGTGTGATTTCCCTTATTGCAGTATGCGCACTTGCTCATTTCTCCTTTGTTTTTCTCCTTCTGGTAGTTCTTCTTGGAACCTTGTGGCTCCTCCAGAGACTGTTTCTTGTCTCTCTTTTGCTCAGGTGGATTTTTAGCTTTCTTTTTTCTTTTTGAATCCACCTTTGAATCTCCAGCAATCAGAGCTTGATCTTTGGATGGTTTGATGGTGCCCATCATCACCAGCTTGTCTTGTTCTTGTGTGAGAGATTCCATGAAATCTACAAGGCTAGGCATCTTCTAGATTTGAGCTGTCAGTTTTGAGGCATAGAAGGTCGAAACAAACACTGAATAGTCAGGTCCAAGCTTCAAGAGAATTTCCAATACCAGATGATCATCCTTCTTTTCAATCGCACACGGTTTCAGCTGCAAAACAAGTGCTTTGAACTTGGAGAAATAGAGTTGCAGTGATTCAAACCTATTTGGACTCAGGGAGATCAGTTCATTTTCGATTTGATGTCCCATCATCTCGTCTGTCTTTCCAAAAAGATCAGTAATATTCTCCCATACTTCATTCGATTATGTCAATCCATCAAGATGAAAAGGAGGTCTCTGGAAATACTCAGACACAAGAGACCATAGGCCTCATCCCTCCTGTTGTGCCATTTTATCTTCTCTGCAGCTGCATTGGGCTCTGCTTCTGTTACCATAGTCACCCTATCGAGGCCTTTCGCTCTCAACAGTATCTCCATCTCTTCTTTCCATTCAAAGAAATTGAAGGGAGTCAAGATGATCTTCTGAGATTGATCCATAGCTTAGAAATTGTCCCGGTTGTCAGTAGAAGGCTCCCAGCCATTGATGTCAAACCTGCAAAAAAAAATTGAAGGAGAGAAATCGATCTACAATGGCTCTGATACCATGTGGAAATTGAACCCATTGATATATTAATTTTACTCACAACAATTATCAATTGAACATGCAAAATCGCTCACAAAAGAGACTGAATAATGAGCTGAACACTAAACTGTATTGAATAAGTGTACAATAGCCAACCCTGTAACATAATAAGTTGCTGCATTAAATAATTACATAGGAGATTCGAATGCATGAGGATAAATTCGAATCTAGCATAAAGCAGGCTTACTAAAATTAAGCAAATCCCCCATAGGTGCAAAAAGCTAATCCCAAATCAGTCATGGAGCTCACGAATTGGAAAAAGAACTTAGGAAAGCTAAAGAGTGATGGAATGACAACTCATACATGCTTTTCCAAGGAGAAAAGAGTGGAGGATGTGTAGGACAAAAAACTAGTCAACCTCACCTAGTCAAGCTTTTCCATTTGCCTTAAAACACTGAAAAAGCAGGCAATAAAGCAGAAAAAGCAGAAGGGCGCTTAGGAGGCCAGGAATAAACTAGATTTGGTTCCTTGAGGTTTCCCAAGCGCTACATGAGTCAAATAAGGCAAGTTTGACCACTATGGATAGGTAAATTACAACTTGCATAGGGAGGGACGCATGAACTAGGCAAATAAGACAAAAATGATTAATTTAATGTCTAAGGTAGGTATCTATGGGTTGATTATTCTAACACCCCCCCTTAATCCTGACTTATGAGTAATATATCAAAAAATTATAGGGCCTATCAACAAGGCTTAGTCACCCTTTACATACTGCATGTCCATTTAAACAAGGAAAGAGGCAAAAACCACATGGGAAAATCCTCCCTTAAACATGGACTGTAAAATAAAATTTGGAAATATTGTCTTCACTCATGCTTCACAGCATGATCAGCAATCCCCAGCAGTGATTTGAGATTGCTGAAGGTCTTCTCACAAAATGATTTGGTGAAGATATCAGCTACTTGTTCTGAAGATGAACAGAAGAGTAGGTGAATGGTGCCATCATGCACAAGCTCTCTGATGTATTGCATATGGATCTCAATGTGTTTGGTTCTCTGCTTCTGAACTGGATCTTTGTAGATTCGAATGGTACTATGATTATCATAGTAGATGGTAGTTGAGTACTCTGATTCAAAGCCACACTCTCCAAGTAAACCCTGCAACCTTAAACATTGAGTTGTTTCATTAACAACTCCCTTGTACTCTGCTTCTTTAGATGAGAGTGCAATGGCACTCTGTTTCTTGCTTGACCAGCTGATTGTCCCTTCTGCAAGCATGAACACATATCCTAATGTGGACTTTCTATCTGTGCTATCACCTGCCCAATCACTGTCAGTAAATCCAATCAAATCAAGATCAGATTTTGCTTTATAGAAGATCCCATGTGTCCTTGTTCCCTGAACAAAGTTAAGGATCCTTTTGGCTGCTTTCCAATGGATATCATGAGGCTGATCCATGTATCTAGAAGCCACACTTACTGCATAAGAAATATCAGGTCTAGTATGTGTCATATACAACAAACATCCAATCAATTTCCTATACTATGTATTGTTTACCATAGGTGAAGAATCAGCTGCTTCCAGCTTCACTCCTGAAAGGAAAGGAGTTTTGCTTGCTTTGCAATCCTTCATTCTGAATTTGTTCAGAAAATCCAAGGCATACTTGGACTGGTGAACCTTGATTCCAGCTTTGGTTTGAGCAATATCCTGCCCCAAAAATTGGCTTAAGAGCCCCAAATCTGTCATGGAGAAGGCTTGGTTCATTGCTCCCTTCAAGGAAGCAATCTCATCCTTTGAGCTTCATGTAATGAGGATTTCATCAACATATAACACAATGATCATTAATGAACCATTAATTAACTTCAAATATACATTTGGGTCTGATTTGCACCGAAAAAAATTCAGTGATAGCAAGAAGCTATCGATCTTGGCATACCAAGCCCTGGGGGCTTGCTTTAGCCCATACAATGACTTTCTCAACCTGCACACAAGAGAAGAGTTAGTATAAAAACCTTGAGGCTGCTGCATATATATCTCTTCAGTGAGATCTCCATTCAGGAAGGCACATTTTACATCCATGTGATGTACCTCCCATCGCCTTGAGGCTGCAATGGCTAAGGCTAGCCTGATGGAATCCATCTTTGCCACTGGGGAAAAGGTCTCATTGTAATCTATCCCATGAACCTGTGAGTAACCCTTGGCTACCAATCTGGCCTTGTACTTCAGTGGTGAACCATCAGCAGCAAATTTGGTCTTGTAGACCCACTTACATTGAACTAACTTCCTCCCTGGGGGAAGATCCACTAGCTCCCATGTGTTGCTCTTCAGGAGTGAGTTGAACTCTTCCTTCATGGCTTCTTGCCATCCTGGATCTTCTGCTGCTTATTCATATGTTTGAGGATCTGATTCCACCATCAAGTAGCATTTCTCAACAAGCATAGGATCCTTCATGCACAGACCACTCTAAAATTGAGATCTAGTCCTCCTTGGGTCATTGGGATCCCCAGCTAGCTCTCTTGCTGCATGTAGTGTATTGGCTGCCCATTTTGGCCTTGTAGGGCTGTTAGGGTCTGCAATAAATGCATATCCATTAGAAAAATCAGAATCAGCATCTTCAACAAACTCTTCACTTACTTTCAGAGGTTCAGGTGGTGAAGAGGTTTCTCCAACTTCCACCGCTGCAAGGGGTTCTTCTTGAAACTGAACACACCTTTCGATGAAGGCTTTGTTTGTGCTCAAATTTATCAGTTTGTACCCTTTTGAATCTTCATAGTATCCAAAAAATAGACACTCTTGGCTTTGGGGCTGCAAATCCTTTCTCTTTTCTGTTGGAATTCTAGCCCAAGCCCTTGAGCCAAAACTCCTGAAATGGGTCGCATCTGGCTTGTGCCCGCTCCATGCTTCGAAAGGAGTCATACCATCAAGTTGTTTATGAGGCACCCTATTCTGGATATAGGCTACATAGTTGATAGCTTTGGCCCAGTACTTTGGTGGCAAAGCTTTGGCCTCCATCATGCATGTTGCCATCTCCTTCAGTGATCTGTTCTTCCTCTCAGCAACACCATTTTGCTGTGGTGTGTAAGGGATAGAATGCTGCATCTAAATACCTACATCTGCACAATAATTAATAAACTTAGACTTGACATACTCACCACCATTTCCAAATCTGAGGACCTTGAGTTTCCTCCCAGATTGGTTTTCAACCAAAGCCTTAAAGACTTTGAAGAGGCCAAAAACTTCAGACTTGTGTTTCAGGAAGTAAACCCAGCAATACCTAGAAAAGTCATCAATGAAATTCAATGCATATTTGGCCTGACTCATGGACATATGAGGGAATTGGCCAGCAACATCGATGTGGATCAACTCGAGGGGTGCAGAGGTTCTCTCATGAATAGCTCTCTCAAATTTATGCTCTGGGTGTTTTCCTAGGATACAACCTTGGCAGACTCCTTTGGAAAATGTTATCTTGGGAAAACCTATGACCATCTCTTTTTCACTAAGATTAGAAAGATACTTTTAATTTAGGTGGCCAAATATTTCATACCAAATCTTGCTTGCTTCATTAGCATGAATCAGAAGAGCAGAGGGGTTTGAGTAGGGTAGGAAGTGTGAGAACATGTATACCTTCTGAGCATGATTCGCAACTCCTTTTGCAATGAATTTACCACTTGAGATCTCTGTGATCTCAACTTCATCAGGGGAGAATATGACCTTTTTAGGAGACCCAGTGTGAGTCATCTGGTACACTGACAAGAGGTTGGAGGCAAGACTAGGCACATACAACACATTGCTGAACTGACCATGATCAAGATCAATCCTCCCTTTGCCCAAACTTTCAATGAGAGATTCATCTCCCAGTACTATAGGTGGTCCTTTCGACATGTCAAGTGAGGAGAATGCCTCCTTGGTCGAAACCATGTGTCTTGAAGCTCCATAATCAATGATAAAACTGGGTGAGCTTGATGTGCCAGCAACCAATGGATGAACTCTCTCTCTGTCATCTGAACTTGATCCTCCTTCTCTCTTCTTTGAGCTGTCTGGAAGGGAGATTCCATTCTTCTCCAAGATTTGGGTCAGCATGTCTATTTGCTTTTTCATACAAGAGCTTTCGGTGTGATTGCCCTTATTGCAGCATGCGCACTTGCTCATTTCTCCTTTGTTTTTCTTCTTTTGGTAGTTCTTCTTGGAACCTTTTGGCTCCTCTGGAGACCGTTTCTTGTCTCTCTTTTGCTCAGGTGGCTTTTTAGATTTCTTTTTGCTTTTTGAATCCACCTTCGAATCTCCAGCAATCAGAGCTTGATCTTTGGATGGTTTGATGGTGCCCAGCATCACCAGCTTGTCTTATTCTTGTGTGAGAGATTCCATGAAATCTGCAAGGCTAGGCATCTTCCAGGTTCAAGCTGTCAGTTTTGTGGCATAGAAGGTCGAAACAAACACTGAATAGTCAAGGCCAAGCTTTGAGAGAATGGCCAAGACCAGCTTATCATCCTTCTTTTCGATCCCACACTGTTTCAGCTACAAAACAAGTGCTTTGAACTTGGAGAAATAGAGTTGCAGTGATTCAAACCTATTTCAACTCAAAGAGATCAGTTCATTTTCGATTTGATGTCCCCTTATCTCTTTTTTCTTTCCAAAAAGATCAGTAAGCTTCTCCCATACTTCATTCGGTGATGTCAATCCATCAAGATGAAAAGGAGGTCTCTGGAAATACTCAGACACAAGAGACCATAGGCCTCATCCCTCCTGTTGTGCCATTTTATCTTCTCTGCAGCTGCATTGGGCTCTACTTATGTTTCCATAGTCACCCTGTAGAGGCATTTCACTCTCAACAGTATCTCCATCTCTGCTTTCCATTCAAACAAATTGAAGGGAGTCAAGATGATATTTTGAGATTGATCCATAGCTTAGAAATTGTCCCGGTTGTCAGTAGAAGGCTCCCAGTCACTGATGTCGAACCTGCAAAACAATTTTGAAGGAGAGAAATTGATCTACAATGGCTCTGATACCATGTGGAAATTTAACCCAGTGATAGATTAATTTTACTCACAACAATTATCAATTGAACATGCAAAATCACTCACAAAAGAGACTGAATAATGAGCTGAACACTAAACTGTATTGAATAAGTGTACAATACCCAACCCTGTAACATAATAGGTTGCTGCATTAAATAATTACATAGGAGATTCCAATGCATGAGAAGCAATTCGAATCTATCATAAAGCAGGCTTACTAAAATTAAGCAAATCCCCCATATGTGCAAAAAGCTGATCCCAAATCAGTCATGGAGCTCACGAATTGGAAAAAGCACTTAGGAAACCTAAAGAGTGATGGAATGACAACTCATACATGCTTTTCCAAGGAGAAAAGAGTGGAGGATGTGTAGGACAAAAAACTAGTCAACCTCACCTAGTCAAGTTTTTCCATTTGCCTTAAAACACTGAAAAAGCAAGCAATAATGCAGACAAATCAGAAGGGCACTTAGGAGGCCAGGAATAAAGCAGATTTGATTCCTTGAGGTTTCCCAAGTGCTACATGAATCAAATAAGGCAAGTTTGACCACTATGAATAGGTAAATGACAACTTGCATAAGGTGGGACACATGAACTAGGCAAATAAGACAAAAATGATTAATTGAATGTCTAAGGTAGGTACCTATGGGTTGATTATTCTAACAAGAACAATATTTACACATTATTACTAGTGACTAAGGAATCCAGTAACATATACATGTGAGATCAGTACAACAAATATGTGGGATGGAAATCAGCTTTGCATTAAGAAATCAATGAAGAAGCTTACAACCATTTCCTTAGTGTAGACAAACTCCTCCACAAGACAAACACCTCATCCCCGATAGCTCCAACTTGCTCTCTTGTGCTCTCCAATGGATTGGGCTAGATAGTCAATTCAACAGCATAACATTACCATTCAGTTCTCTCCCTCAACTATGGAACATGAGCTTGTATTTATAGGGCTCAATGGATAGGGATAGTTGAGAGAATTGTGGGTGAGGTGGCTATAAGATCCTACCAAGAGGGATCTCGACTCCAACCAACCCATATTGATAGGGATAAGGGAGGACACAAGGCTCATGTTCTAGAAACCTCGAGAATCGTCTTTTTTTTCAATTTTACCAAGGGTACCGCTTATATACCTTTATGACAGAGCGGTGTAGGTAAGAACCACTTCAAGAACAAATCACATACGTGGTGGCACCGCTTCTCTATAACAGGACTCAAGCGGTGCTGAACAAGATACCGCTCATCAGCTAAAGGGAAAAAGTTGTGCTAGGGTTTTTTATGTAGAATTGACATCCAGAGCATGTTTCCACTCCAAGTTTGGGATTTAGGGAAAACATGGGTGTTAAGGATCTCATCACATGTTGGTGACAGGATTTGGGTATAACAATAGTACATGCTCTCAAGATGTGGAGGCATTACTTGGTGGGCAAAATATTTGAGCTAAGGACAGACCATTGTGGTCTAAAGTACTTGTTTGACCAACCAACGTTAAATGCTAGGAAAGCTAGATGGTTGAGTTTTTATGTGAATTTGATTTCGAAATCAAGCACATAAAAGGAAAGGAGAATAAGGTAGCTGGTGCACTTAGCAGGAAGGTGTAGGAAATGCATGTGGCATCTCTTAGTATTTTCTAGTCATATTTGAGACAGTAGATTGTTAATCATACTACTGGAGATGAGTTTTATGAGCAGGTAAAAGACAAGTTGCAGCATCAAAGCCTTGAAAAGAGGTATGAAGGATATAAATTGGAAGAAGATAGACTTCTTACTTATAAGAACAAAATCTATAACCCAAATGTAGCAGATTTGAGGAGAATGGTTATGGACAAGATCCACCAAGCTCCATATTCTAGTCATCCAGGATATAAGAAGACGATTGCTACAGCCAGAAAACAGTATTTTTGGCCAGGAATGAAAAAGGATATGGCTGAGTACATTTCAAGATGCTTGAAATGTCAGCAGGTAAATGTTGAGCATCAACACCCAGCAGGTTTGTTGCAGCCTTTTCCAGTTCCAGAATGGAAATGGGAAGTTATTTCTATGGATTTTATTACTGGATTTCCAATGAATTGGAGACAACATGAGTCCATCATGGTTGTGGTGGACAAGTTGACAAAGGCAGCACATTTTATACCGGTTAAGTCTACACACAAGACTGATGACATTGCAAAGATCTTCATGAAGGAGATTTTCAAATTGCATGGATTTCCTAAGGCAATAGTCTCTGACAAAGATGTCAAGTTCACTTCCAATTTTTGGAAGGGATTGTTTGCATATTTGGGTACCAAGTTCAATTTCAGTACTGCGTACCATCCTCAAACCGATGGATAGACCGAGAGATTTAACCAGGTGCTGGAATACATGCTTCGCATGTATGTGATGGACAAACCAACCAAGTGGGAAGATTATTTACATCTGGTAGAGTTTTCTTAAAACAATGGACAGCAAGCATCCTTAGGGATGATTCCATATGAAGCTTTGTATGGCAGAAGGTGTAGGACACCAGTGACTTGGGATAATCCAGTGAAAAGGGTTGTGCTTGGGCCAGAATTGCTCAAGGAAATGGAGCAAGAGGTTGTAAAGATCAGGAAGAATCTGAAAGCAGCTCAGTACAAATAGAAAATCTATGCAGTTAAGCATAGGGTGAATAAAGAGTTCAGTGTTGGGGATGATGTTTACCTCAGAGTTAAGGCAAAGAAGATTTCCTTGAATATTGGAAGTTGTGCCAAGCTATCACCTAGATATTGTGGGTCGTTTGAAGTGCTTGAAAGAATAGGGTCAGTTGCATATAGACTTGCATTGCCTGCTAGCACTAGAGATCATAATTTTTTTCATGTTTCCTTGCTTAAGAAATATGCACATGATCCTAACCATGTGATAAATTGGGATGTGATTCAAGTGGAACCCGAGGGAGAGTTCGAAATCGAGTCAATGCACATCCTCGAAAGGAAGGTCACAATGCTCCGAAACCGAGCCATAGGGTAGGTAAAGGTGCAATGGGATCACTACGGTCCTGAAGAGGCTACGTGGGAGCTAGAGGATGTCATGCGATTGGCACATCCATTTTTGTTCAATTCTGGGGAGCACTGAGGCGATGCCAGTGTAGCATTTTTGTTTAATTTTTTAAGGCACTGAGGACAGTGCTATTGAAGGGGGAGGGGAATGTAACAACCCGTTTTTGACCTCGTTATCATTAAATGTATGTGATGTATATATTTAATTAATCATGGTGTGGAGATATAGGCAAAATCCCCACTATCGATTTATCATTTTATGTTCGGTGATTAAAATCGATGCCGATGATATTTTGTGCTAGTCAGGCACAATCTAATTTATACATCATGTAAATATGCAGTTAATTAAAAATACCCACAACCAGCTATGTCAATGCAACAAATAATGAGATGGGGGCATGATTTCCTAAGACCAAGGGGGGGAAATATTCAAACCTTTGGGGCCAATGGGGAAAAGCCAAATGTCAAAGGGAGAACCCATCAAAACTATCAACTACCTTTCTTGTCTTATTCAACCAATCATTTATTACTGCCAAAAGTTGGTTGAGTTGGTTATTGCATGGGATGGGCAAGGTATGACAAGCCAAATTCGAAGTGGAGAATCCATCAGCTTTTGGGAAATGGGTTTTGACTCCTTGGGCAAGTAAAAACCCAAAAACATATGACATTCTACCATGCTGGGATGTTTTCATGTTTTCCTAACCATTTTTCCTTCACGTGATCTCTCTTGGGAATTCAGAACTTTATGTGTGTGAAATCATTCACATTTTTTGGTCTTCCCCACGATTTTGGAGCTCCTGACATTCACCATTCATGTTCTCTGTTGTGTTCTTCATTTTTCCCAGTGCTGGGAAGTGTTTTTTGTTAATGTCCAGTGGTTGGGATCACTCCTAGGGGTTTTTATGTTGTTTCCACCTCTCCACGGTTGGGGAATTTCATGTTCAGAATTGCACAACCAATGGGGGGAATAGAGCCACGAATTCTGGGTGCCGATTGAGTTTTTTTTAGCCATGTTAGGGGCATAAACGAATCTTGATTTCAAATTGCTGCTAAGGGGGGTTGTTTTACCCATCTGTAAATTCATTTTTGGCTCCCAAGTTGATTTTTCATCAATCCCAGATCTGGAAATTGTTGTGTATACCTCTGTTGTTTTGGTTGAACTATTTTTGGAGTGGAAATGGGGTCGAAGCCTTCTTGATAAACCTAGTGTGTGTAGGAGCCTCACAGAGAGAGCTAGAGGGCTTACTTTCTTATTTGCACCCCCTGAATAGCACTGGAAGTGAAGGCATGGCCCGAGGGACTGCATAGCAGAGAAGGGGATGCCTCCTTGTGTTGGGTGTGTGTGGATGTCTTAGAAGTCAGGCTCGTTCTGGTGCAGGTGTCCATAGCTATTGGATTGAGCTCACTAGCTTAGCAACCAAGCTTTCCAGCTCCTGTTATCCTGATAAACCCAACTATGTTGGCTTGGCTGAGTTTTGTGTATCCTTGGCTACGTGTGAGCCTACTAGTTTCCTCTTATTCCTTGTGGAATCATGCCCAGCTTGGGGGTGGAAGTGTTGCTGAGTGATTGATGAGGACAATGGCCTATGGTTGGGTGGAACGTTGCAGCGACATAGCTGGTTGCGGGAGAAACTTCTTCTAAGATAAGTATTCTTGTGTTTAAATCCTTGCAATTGTGTTTGTTTTATAAATCCATATGAACATGTTAAATGTTGTGAATGAATGAAATTGCTTCCGCTATATGATAATCATTTATGCATATGTGTATGTTTAAGTTCTATGTATTTTATTTTATGTTCATGGGGATAGATTTCTCATAATTATAGAATTATAGTCGCATCCTCTCACCAGTAGAAGGGTGGGGATGTGACACTTGAACAATAGAGAAGATGATGACAATAGTGTTGATGAGCAAGCAAAGAGTGATGAGAACATATTGATTAGATTAACCAACAGTGTTAATGAGCATAGGTTGATGAGAAAAAGTGGGTGAGGAGAATATTCATGACAATCAGAGATTGACATCAAGATTACAACTAGAGTCTTGCAACTGAGGATTGGAATCCTAAACCCATTCTTAGTTGGTGCTAAAAACCTAGGTTGGGTCACGTTACAAGAGTTGGTTCTCTTTTCATCAGTTGGTTTTGATTGTAATCAAGAATATTTTAATCTTGCATTACAATAAATAAAGCTCACATTATAAATATTCTTGTCTCTTTGATGTGTTTGTTGTGCTTATGATTTAACTGATGAATATGATAAGGTGATTGGTGACATAATGCTTGATATACTCTGACTGGTTAATTGAAGATAGAAAGGTTTAAATTGTTCACACATTGATTCACCCCCCTCTCAATGTGGCCATTTTGTCCAACAATTGGTATCAGAGCCGACCTTTGTCACAAAGCTTGAAGGAGATCTGTGGATGCACAATGGAAGAAAAAGTAGAGTCATCAAGCAATGATGTACCTATACGTGATGTTACAGATTATTTCAATTGGAGGAGAAAGATGAAGCCATATCTAAATAATTTTGGTGTTTGGGAGATTGTGATCAATCCACCTGCTCCCTCAAATAGGAAGGGAAATGCAATTGCACAAAAGGAAGAAAAGAAGGAAAATGATACACTCTTGATGTTCCTCATGGATGGAATTCCCAACTCATTGAAGGAAAGTCTAGGGGAGTACAGTTTATCCAAACTATGGTTCAAGTTGGAAAGCAAGTATTAGAAGGCAAGACCAGACACCAAAAAGACAGATCAAGAATCAGAAGACAAGCCCCCGGAAGAGGTCAATCAAGAAGAAGAAAAGAAATAAGTGGACTCCAGTGAAGGTATGGACTCTTTTGATTGTAATGATATCTTATGTAATGAAATTGAGAAGGTTCTTGTAGAAGATGATGAAAATCTATCAAAGGATCCACACGAGATACATCTCACTTTGATAAGTATTAATCACAGAGAAAATTGGGTCTTGAACACAGTAAATATGAACCATAGTGAATTCACAAAGTTTAGAAAGAGAATCATGGATTATTTGAATGAATATCAGCAGAATATCATGACAAGGAGAGTATTGTTGGTGAAGCTCAAACACAACGGTAAAGAGTTGCAGGTTCAGTTGGAAGACAGTGATAGTTGAACGACTAAAGATTGAATTGATCAGTCAAAAGGAAAAACAAGAAGATATTGGTGAAGACTCAGAAGAGCTTGAAGAAACTAGAAAGGTCAATCATGATTTGAAGACTCAGCTGGAGGAAGCCAAAAGGATAGAATAAATCTTGAAGAATCACTTGAAAGAAAAGGAGAAGACAATCCAAAGGCTATAAATGGAGGTAATTGGTTTCAGGAAGAAAGCTGAAAATAATGATGCATTTGTCAAGTTCAAGGACAGTTCAATTGTCCTAGATAAGATCTTGGATTGCTAAAGATATCCATGTGACAAGACAAGTCTTTGTTACAAGAAGAAGGGAGTAAAATACAAAGATAGAAATTGGTCTCCCAAGACTCCAGAAGGAGGTCCATCAACATCCAAAGATGCTCCCCATGCACCTACAGATGACAATAAAGAATTTGGAAATTCAAGAATGCAACAAGGAGTTAGGTCTAGTCCTCAAATAAATATCAAAAAAGAAACAACTCCAAGATGGAACCAAAGTCCCAGGTATGAAAGTGGATTTAATGGTTACTATTATTTTATTCTAACTTTGGTCATAAAGCTATGGATTGTATGAAAGAAGAAGTGGTGGAAGTCCCAATGCCTCAGTTTGATGTTAGACATGTAATAAATCCAGACATATTGCTTCTACTTGTTACACATTGAGATGCTACACCTACATTGGGTTTGGTCACAAAGCCCAAGAATGTGCAAGTAAAAGAATCCAACCAAGGAGGATTCCATCATACACATTAGCAAGAAAAACCATAAAACCTTGGAAGAATACCAATGTAGGAAGATTTGAAGATCAAAGGAAAAATGCCTACAATCAGGGACACTCTTAGGTATGGAGGAATGAAGTTGATCAAAGAAGTGTTGGAAGTTCAAAAATTTTAGTCAGGTGTTGGACATGAAACCATGTTGGTCACATTGTTGCATATTGTTGTACTATGAGGTGTTATAGTTGCAGTGGCTTTGGGAACAAAGCTCAAGATTGTCGGATTACATGGAAGCAATCCATGAGAAGTTTCTCATACAACTCATCAAGAAAAGACAATACATATTAAGGAACAAATGATAAAAGGAGAAACGCCAAGAAGAAATTATGGATGAAGAATACCAAGCAGTTACATATAAGAGAGGTTGATCAATGCAGGGAGGATGGATGCCATATGACAATCCAAGATTAAGGTATCTTAAATACATTACCACACCTTGAGTTTATAAGGTAGGAGGATGAACTCAAAGGAGAAAGGATGACTACTCCAAGCATACAGACAGGTCCTAGGATCATGCATATTGAAAGGGGGAGTAGTGATCAGTGATAAGTAATCAATAATTTTAGATGTAGATATGTGGACCCCCTTTTCCATTGATTCCAAAGAGGGAAAGAAGAACACAAAAGGGGAGCATGCTCGCCGCAGTTGTTGTCATCAATGACAAAGGAAGATATTTTTTATTCAAGTATCATTGATGCTAACATGAAATTGCGGTGGCCCCACATGTTTTCATTGATGCCACCAAGTCCCTCTTGCAGTGCACAGGTATGGATGATCCCAATACCCTCACATCTAGTGCCCTGGATCCCATAAAGAGATGGTTTATGCCTTGAATCACCTTGTACCCAGTTGACAATGTCCTTGTACCCACAAGGTTGGAGAATGGGTCCACCACCTTGTTGAAAATGCTGAAGACCCTGCTAATGATTTTGAAGACCCTGGAGATGGTGTTGAAGCCCTTGTAAATGATGGATATTCCCTTGATGGGTTGAAGAAGCACTAATGACCCATTATGTGGTCATTTATGCTTTGATGAGGTCATGGTACCCTAGGAGAAGGCTCGGTAACCCCACAAGAGGTAGCATGATGGATCCTGACCCATGGAGGTCCTGTTGTGTGGTTGAGGTGTTTGAAGAATCCCATGAAGCCCCTTGGCATGCCAAAGAATCCTTTGGAACACCAAATGGGACAAATGACCCATTTTGTGGTCATTTATGGTATGCAAGGTTATTGAGGGCTTGATGGAGTCCTCTAACTCTTGGAGATGGCCCTAGGTCATGAGAAAGACTTGCAACCCACTTATATGGTGGCATGATAGAACTTGAACTCTTCGACACTTTATTTTGACACACTTGGTTGATTATGAATGGTGACATTGCACCTTGATGAAACCCTTGTGGCTTGTTACACCATTGTTATTGATGATGTGGTGGACACATGAGACACATGCATTGATCTTAAGGTCAAGTGAACACCCTTGAATAAGGGTCCTTGGTCCCTCTTGTTATAATAATCAACCCATAGTTACCTACCTTAGACATTAATTTTAATTATTTTTGTCTTATTACCTAGTTTCCTAGATTCCATTCTATGCTAGTTTCCTTCTATATGACTTGGAAGTCAACACATGCTAAAACTAAGTCATGGAGCACTTGGGAAACATCCCAAAAACCATATTTAGCATGTCTTGTTTATTCCAGATCCTTCAAAGTGCATATCTTCTTTTTCTGAAAAGATGCCTGTTTCATTGAGATTTAAGGCAAAAGGAAAAGCTAGACTAGGTGTAGTTGACTTGTTTTTTTCCCACATCATCCTCCCTCCTTTTATCCTAATAAAAGCATGTATGAGTTGTCTTTCCATCCCTCTTTATCTTTCCTACTTGACTTAGCCAATTCGTGAGCATCTTGGTAGATTTGGAAACTGCTTTATGCACCTATGGGGGATTTGACTAGATTTAGTAAGCCTGCATTTTGACCATTTCGAATGGAATCCTTATGAATTCAAATATATCATGTAATTATAGTATTTTAGAATCCTATTATTTGATAAGTTTGGCTATTGTACACAATACAGATTAGTGTTATGCTCCAATTTCAGTCTCCTTTGGTGTTAATTTTGCATGTTTGATTAGCAATTTTGTGAGTGTAATTGTTATATCTCTTGGGTTCAATTTCCATATGGTATCAGAGCCTCTGTAGATCGATTTTTCTCCTTCCAAATTGTTATTTCAGGTTCAACATCTTGACTGGGAGCGCATTCTGATGATTGAAGGGCACAATTTCTGAGCTATGGACCAATCTCAGAAGATCATCTTGACTCCATTCAACTTCTTCGAGTGGAAAGTTGAGATGGAGATACTGTTGAGAGAAAAAGGTCTCTACAGGGTGACTATGGCAACTAAGGCAGAGCCCAATGTAGCTGCAGAGAAAATTAAATGGCACAACAGGAGGGATGATACCTATGGTCTTTTGTGTCTGAGCATTTCAAGAGACCTCCTCTTCCACCTTGATGGATTGACATCACCTAATGAAGTATGGGAGAATATAGAAGAGATTTTTGGTAAGACAGATAAGATGAGAGGACATCAAGTCAATAATGAGCTGATCTCCTTGGTCCCAGTAGCTTCGAATCATTGCAACTCTATTTTTCTAAGTTTAAGGCCCTTGTTTTGCAGTTGAAACATTGTGGAATCGAAAAGAAGGAAGAACAACTAGTTTTGGCCATTCTCTCCAAGCTTGGTCCTGACTATTCAGTTTTTTTTTACCTTCCATTCCACCAAGTTGACAGCTTGAACCTGGAAGATGCCTAAGCTTGCAGACTTCATGGAATCTCTCACACAGGAGCAAGATAAGTTGGTGATGATGGGCACCATTAAACCTTCCAAAGAACAAGCTTTGGTTGCTAGAGATTCAAGGGTGGATTTAAAAAGCAAGAAAAAAGCTAAAAAGCACCCTGAGCAAAAGAGAGACAAGTCTAAGCCTCAAGAGGAGCCCCAAGGTTCCAATAAGAATTCCTAAAAGAAGAAGAATAAATTAGAAATGAGCAAGTGTTCATACTACAGTAAGGGCAATCATCCTAAGAGCTCTTGGATGAAGAAGCAAATTGACATGTTGACCCAACTCCTAGAGAAGAATAACATATCCCTTCCTGATTGCTCAAAGAAGAAGGAAGGAGGATCAAATTCAGAAGATAGAGAGAGAGTACATGCCTTGGTTACTGGCACATCAAGCTCACCTAGCTTCATCATAGATTCTGGAACTTCTAGACACATGGTTTCGATAAAAGAGACATTCTAAGGATCAAATTCAGAAGACAGAGAGAGAGTACATGCCTTGGTTGCTGGCACATCAAGCTCACCTATATTCATCATAGATTCTGGAGCTTCTAGACACATGGTTTCGATAAAAGAGACATTCTCCTCCCTTGACATGTCGAAAGGGCCACCAATAGTTTTGGGAGATGACTCTCTCACTGATAGTTTGGGGAAGGGTAGGAATGATCTTGACCATGGTAGTTTCAATAATGTTTTGTATGTTCCAAGTCTTGCTGCCAACCTCCTGTCAGTGTATCAAATGATTCATTCTGGGTCTCCAAATAAATTCATATTCTCCCTTGATGATGTTGAAATCACAGATATTTCCAATGGTAAGTCATATCAAAAGGTGTTGTTGATCACACTTCGAAGGTATACAAGTTTTCCCATTTTCTACCCTACTCAAACCCCTCTGCTCTTTTGATTTATGCTAATGAGGAAAGCAAGATTTGGCATGAAATATTTGGCCATATTAACTATAATTATCTTTCTGGTTTGAGTGAAAAATTTATGGTCATAGGGTTCCCAAAGATTAAGTTTTCTAAGGGAGTCTGTCAAGGTTGTATCCTAGGAAAACACCCAGAGCACAAGCATGAGAAATCTAGTCATGAGAGAACCTTTGCACCTCTTGAGCTGATCCACAGTGAAATTACTGGTCCATTCCCTCATATGTCCATGATTCAAGGAAAACATGCACTAACCTTCATAGATGACTTTTCCATGTATTGTTGGGTTCACTTCCTAAAGCATAAGTCTGAAGTTTTTGACCTCTTCAAAGTCTTTAGATCCTTGGTTGAAAACCAGTCTGGGAGGAAACTCAAGATCCTCAGATCTGAAAATGGTGGTGAGTATGTCAATTCTGATTTCATTCAATATTGTAAATATGCAGTTATTCAGATGCAGCATTCGATCCCTTACACATCACAACAAAATGGTGTTGTTAAGAGAAAGAACAGATCACTGAAGGAGATGGAAACTTGTATTATGGAGGCTAAGACTTTGCACCAAAGTTTTGGTCCGAGGCTATAAAATGTACATCCTACATCCAGAATAGGGTTCCTCATAAGAATCTTGATGGTATGACTCCTTTTGAATCTTGGAGTGGGCATAAGCCAGATGTGACCCATTTCAGGATTTTTGGCTCAAAGGCTTGGGATAGAATTCCAACTGAAAAGAGGAAGGATTTGCAAACCCAAATACAAGAGTGCCTATTTGTTGGGTATTTTGAAGATTCAAAAGGTACAAGATGGTCAACTTGAGCACTAACAAATATTTCATTGAAAGAAGTGTTCAGTTCCAAGAAGAGCCTTTAGTAGCAGTTGAAGTTGGAGAGTCTTCTTCACCACCAGATCCATTGATTGTAAGTCGAGAGACTAATGAGTTTGCTGATTCTGATATGTTTGATAATGATGATTTGATTGCAGATCCTAACATTCCTATAAGACCAAAATGGTCAGAAAATACCATTCATGCAGGTGGTGAACTAGCTGGAAATCCTAATGACACTAGGAGGACTAGATCCCAATTTGAGAGTGCCCTTTGTGTGAAAGATCCTCTATTTGCTGAGAAGTGCTATCTGATGGTCGAATCATATCCATATAAATATTAAGATGCAGCACATGATCCAAGATGGAAAACATCCATGAGAGAAGAATTCAACTCACTCCAGAAGAACAACACTTGGGAACTGGTTGATCTTCCCCCAAGGAGGAAGCTAGTTCAATGTAAGTGGGTTTTCAAGACTAAGTTTTATGTTGATGGTTCACCTTTGAAATATAAGGAAATATTGGTAGCCAAGGGCTACTCACAAGTACATTTTATTGACTACAATGAGACCTTTTCACCAATGGCAAAGATGGACTCTATAAGGCTAGCTCTAGCCATTGTAGCTTCGAAGCAGTGGGAAGTGCATCACATGGATGTGAAGTGTGATTTCTGAAATGGAGATCTCACTGAGCAGATTTAAATGAAGCAACTTGAAGGGTTTGTTTCTAATCCATATTTGGTGTGCAGGTTAAAGAAATCATTGTATGGCCTTAAGCAAGCCCCCAGGGCTTGGTATGCCAAGATTGATGGATTTTTGCTATCACTGAGTTTTGTTCGATGCAAGTCTGATCCTAATGACTATTTGAAGCTGATTCACGGTTATTTTATGATTATTTTCTTATATGTGGATGACCTTTTGATTACAGGAAGTTCAAAGAAATAAATTGCCTCCTTGAAGGATGCAATGAACCATGCATTTTCTATGACAGATTTGGGATTGTTGAGCCAATTTTTGGGTCTCGAAATTGCTCAATACCAACATGGAATCAAAGTAAATCAGTCCAAGTATGCTTTGGATTTGATGAACAAGTTCAACATGAAATATTGCAAGCCAAGCAAGACTCCCTTCCTTTCAGGAGTTAAGCTTGAAGAAGCAGGTTCTTCTCCTATTGTAAATAATACACTGTATAGGAAGTTGATTGGGTGTTTGCTTTATCTTACACACACTCAAGATGATCTATCTTATGCAGTTAGTGTGGCATCAAGATACATGGATCAGCCTCATGAGATCCACTGGAAGGCAGCCAAAAGGATCCTAAACTTTGTTCAAGGAACAAGGACTCATGGGATCTTCTACAAAGCAAAATTTGATCTTGATTTGATTGGGTTTACCGACAGTGATTGGGTAGGTGAAAACACAGATCAAAGGTCTACATCAAGATATGTATTCATGCTTTCAAAAGGACCAATCAGCTGGTGAAGCAAGAAGCAGAGTGCCATAGCACTCTCATATATAGAAGCAGAGTATGGAGGAGTTGTAAATGCAGCAACTCAGTGTTTGTGGTTGCAGGGTATACTTGGAGAATGTGGCTTCGAATCAGATTTTTCAACCATTATCTACTATGATAATCAGAGCACCATTTGAATCTGCAATGATCCATTTTAGAGACAGTGAACCAAGCACATTGAGATCCATATGCATTACATCAGACAGCCTGTGCATGACGGCACCATTGATCTACTCTTCTGTGTATCTTCAGAACAAGTAGCAGACATCTTCACCAAAGTTTTTTGTGAGAATACATTCAGCAATATCAAATCACTGTTGGGGATTTCTGATCATGCTTCGAAGCATGAGTGATGACAAGATTTCAAATTTTTGTTTCTCCTGCCCATGTTTAAGGGAGGATTTTCCCACTAGGTTTTTGCCTCTTTCCTTGGTTGTATGGACAAGCAGTATGTAAAGGGTGACTAAGCCTTGTTGCTAGGATTTATATTTTTTTGATATTTACTCATAAATTTAGGCTTAATGGGGGGTGTTAGAATAATCAACCCATAGTTACCTACCTTAGACATTAATTTTAATTATTTTTGTCTTATTACCTAGTTTCCTAGATTCCATTCTATGCTAGTTGCCTTCTACATGACTTGAAAGTCAACACATGCTAAAATTGAGTCATGGAGCACTTGGGAAACATCCTGGAAACCATATTTAGCATGTATGCTGTATTCCAGATCCTCCAAAGTGCATATCTACTTTTTCTGAAAAGCTGCCTGTTTTATTGAGATTTAAGGAAAAAGGAAAAGCTAGACTAGATGTAGTGGACTTGTTTTTTTCCCACATCATCCTCCCTCCTTTTCTCCTAACAAAAGCATGTATTTTTTTTTCCATCCCTCTTTAGCTTTCCTACTTGACTTAGCCAATTCCTGAGCATCTTGGTAGATTTGGAAACTGCTTTATGCAACTAAGGGGGATTTGACTAGATTTAGTAAGCCTTGTTTTTTACCATTTCAAATGGCATCCTTATGCATTTGAATCTCTCATGTAATTATATATTTCAGCAGCCTATTTTTTGATAAGGTTGGCTATTGTACACTTATTCAATACAGATTAGTGTTATGCTCCAATTTTAGTCTTCTTTGGTGTTAATTTTGCATGTTTGATTAGCAATTTTGTGAGTGTAATTGTTCTATCTCTTGGGTTCAATTTCCACATATATTATGGTAAGAATTATTTTGGGCCATTTATATAGGTAATGTCTTGAAAGAATCATTGAAACCCTTGCACATGGTAAGGTTTGAACCTCAAAGGAATGTGTGACCAAAAAAAAATAATGAATACATTTTACACCCTAACCCTATAAGTCGGCCCTAATTTGAGGAGGTGGACATATTGAATGTGTATATAAAGAATTCACTCTTTCTCCAAACATAAATAACTAAGGAGGAAGAAGTGTAAGTTCATTGAATGAGGTGGATGATGACTAAGGAAATTCGGTGGTAGCAACAGCAGAGGAGAGGTCCCAAGTTCTGCACAGAGAAAATATTTTGTTTATTTCTTTTGGAAGTCCAATTTTTGGAATTTCTTGGGTTTATCACAGCTTGTTCCACAAATTTTTCATGTTTGAATAGTCTGGATGATGACATTCCCAGCATTTGCAACAGCATAGATCTGAGGTATTGAAGGATTTCCACACTATACATTCCAGAAGTTGATGATGTACCTACAGTACAATTTTTTGGTGATTGAACAAAGAGTTGGTTGATGTTGTTGCTTCTATTTTTCCTTCATTCAAACAGTTCTAAACCCTTTCCCTAGTTTGGAAAAACATGCATTCTGCAACAGTCCCGAATGCATGAAGGTGTTTGAAGTGACAACCAAATGATGAAGGTAATATGCTCATTCAATGTCTGAGTTTGACACAAATTGAAAGTAATCACAACATTCTGAGTTTGCAGCAACAAGGTTGACATGACAAGAATCCGAGGTTTTTAAGCATCCGAAGGTTAACATGGCTTGATAAACAATCTACAGTTCTTCTACAACAGACATATTGTTTTAAGGTATGATCAATATAAATACTATATGATGCATTCTCCGTATATTTTATACACTACTGTATGATGATAATAGTGCAGACCTATTGACACTCCATGATGATGATGATGGATACACTATGCATACTATAATGTTGACAAAAACCCTATGATGATGCATGCTACACACTATGAATTCAGAAACATAAATACAAAGGTATATGTGTACAATACATTGATGTATATAGCGACATCTCTACAGTGATGAATACAGTGGTACGTATACAATGATGTATATAGTGGTGAAGAATACAGTGGTGCGATTTACATTCTATTGTGATGATGAAATGATGACATACACTATGTTGATGATACATACCCAATGTATACTTGTATGAGGATGATATTGATAATGTATGTATAGTGAAGTGAATAGTAATGAATATGCATATGTAATGATGATGATGAATGCTACTATATAATGAAAATTTAGTGTCTATGATGACATACAGTGAGAAGATGTTTGAACAAACCTCTTTTAAGTTGGCATGAGCAGCATAAGAGTAGACTATTGGTAATTGGAAATTGAGCATATCTTGATGGTGGGAAGTGTTGGAAATCTTAGGCAGGTGGATTGGCATGATCCTTAAACAATAGAGAATATGATGAAAATAGTGTTGATGAGTAAGAAGAGACTCATGAGCAGATATTGATTATCTTGACTAGCAGTGTTAATGAGAATAGGTTGATGAGCAGAAGTGGTTGAACAACATATTGATGAAAATCAGAGATTGGCATCAATATTGCAAGTAAAGTCTTGCAATTGAGGATTGGAATCCTCAACCCTTTCTTAGTTGGAGCTAAGAAAACCAGGACGGGTCTTGTTACAAGAGTTGGTGCTATTTTCATCAATTGGTGTTTATTGTAATCAAGAATATTGTAGTCTTCCATTACCATAGATAAATCTCACTTTACAAATTTTTTTGTGTCTCTTTAATGTGTTTTTTGTGCTTATGATTTAACTAATGAATATGATAAGGTGATTGGTAACATAATTCTTCATATACTCTTACTAGTTAATTGACATTAAAAAGGTTTAAATTACTCACACACTGATTGACCCCCCCTCTCAGTGTGTCCATTGTGTCCAACAATGGCTTGTAAGCCTAGTTTGGAAGCTTCCTTCTCATACAGTAGAGAAAATCAACCCATGAGACTTTCCTTATAACTCCTTCCACAAGAGGAGCTCATAAATATTTTTATGGAAGGGAGATCCCCTGAAAATCGAGAATACAAATGATTCTCCTTTGAGTAATCCTACAGGTGTTGAAGGAAAAACCTAGGGCTTCTCACTATTGATTTCCAAGGCTGAGGTTTTTTAAAACATAGTTAGAATTTTATTGAAGGCTCTTGCTTCTTGAATAAATGAGTGGCCCATCAACATCATATCATCTACAATTTTTTGATGAGTTTTTTTCCCCTATATGAAGGTTCAACCCTTTGATTTCATTTTTTCTACCATAACCTTAATCACCCAACTTAGAACTTCAACCATCAGAATAAACATGAAGGGGGATAAAGGATCCCCTTGGTGGATACCTCAGGACAAACTGAAATTTTTAGTAGGTACTCCATTGAGTAGGATCAAGAAGAAAATTTTTGCGGTCATATTCATTATTGAATCAATCCACCCATGTTTAAAACCATAGTATTTTATCATTTCTCTCATAAATTTCCATCTTATCTTATCATAAGCTTTGGATATGTCCATTTTGAGTAGCATTCTTGGATTCTTCGTTACCTTTAGAGGGTGAATAACTTCATGAACCATAATAATCCATCCAAAATCTAGTGCCCCTCCACAAATCCCAATTGTTCAGGATCCACTAGATTAGGGAGAACTACCCTCAACCTATTTTCCATGATTTTGGTGATAGTAATTTTATAGATAACATTGCATAAGGATATGGTTCTAAACTTACCTGGTGAGTTAGCACCATCAGTTTTAGGAATGAGGGTTAGAAAGGTTGAATTAAAGGCCTAAAGCACCCCTCTATCTTGTCATGAATCCTCAACTATTTTCCTTATGTCCACCTTGAGGAGATCCCAAAAGTGATGGAAAAAATTGCAGTGAATCCATCCAGACCGGGTGATTTCCCATCCGACATATGATGCACATCTTCCTCCACCTCTCTCATCTCCATTGGTTTCATTAGGAGTTCATTCAGTCTGGGGATGACAAGAGTAAGAATGTGCCAGGTAATCTTTGTTATGTGCTCCAACCCATCTATCCAATATTCCTTCATTGTTGTGCCAAAGTAGTTTATCATTCCTTATTACATCTCCTCCCTTGTTTCCAAACACTTCCTTGTCTCCTTCTTTAATCTCATTAATTTGGTCTTTTTCCTATTCTGAACCATGGATTGGTGGAAAAATTTTGTGTTTCATTTTCCCTCCTACATCCATTGGTTCCTTGACTTCTACTTCCATTATATATCCTCCTAATGTTCTTGGGAGTTGAGCTAATATATGGTTCATTGTTCCTGTTGCTTCAACTCCTCGTTATACTAATTGTTCATTCCCTCCCTCTATATCTCTTCTAGCTGATCCATGAGACGTTTCTTATCCTCAAATATATTTCCAAATTCCTCCCTATTCCAAGTACATATCTTGGATTTTAGAGATTTTAATTTCTAGTAGAATTGGTGCATCTGTGTTCCCCTCAGGGTTTCCAACTCCTCCAACCATTGTTGGACTAATTATTTGAAGTCCTTGTGCTCAATCTAGAACTACTCAAAATGAAAATATTTTTTGATTGGGGGGGCCATCTCTTCCCATGATAGGAAAACCAACCAATGATCGAACCATAGTGGTCACATCCTCACCCCCACTATCCAATCCTTCAGAAAGTAAAAATGTATCCAAAATGGAGGCCATGTGGTGCTCACCCACATGTATATTGTTCCAGGTAAACCATCCATTCCTCATTTCAACATCCATCAATCAGTTGTCTTCTATAAATTCCTTGAAATATTTGGTCTCTCCAAGAATCTATCTACGTCCCCTTTTCTCCTCTAGAGAGTCGATCATGTTAAAAAACCGACCTACAATCCATTGCTTATCTCCTATCTCCCTTTCTCCCCATTCAAGGTTTCCAGAAAGTTTGTCTTTTGAGGAAAAATGATTGGGCCATAAACATTGGTGAGGAATCCTCTCACGACTGTATTACAAATACAAAAATCTGTAGATAGGGAAAACCGAGTGGCTTAAAAAAAAATTAAACATACTTCTTCTGGATGCCATAAAATTGCCAATCCTACCGTATTTCCATGCGCATTAATTGCCATTGTTTCATTGCCTCTCCAAACTTTATCTCCAATTTCCTTCATGATCTCTGCACCACATTTTGTTTCTTGTAGAAATACAATCACTGGCTTCTCCATTCTCAACTTATTTATGAGTCTTTATTTTGCGAGGGTGACTCACCCCTCGAATATTCCAAGTTAGAACTTTCATTGAGAAACCTGATTGACTTTACAAAAGGTTTCCTTTATTGTAGGGTATTGTATTGATTCCACCAATATGGTTCCCACCTCTACAATTCTCTGTCTATTAGTCTTTCTTCCTTGCCTTTCTCCTTCTTCTGTTTGCTTTCTCTTACTCTTCGTTGAAGGGTATTTTTCTATACCCAATTAGGGGGACGCCATTATTTTCAATATGGCTTCCTACAATATTTCTATCTGTATTCTTGGTACAAATCCCTTCCCATTTTTACTGTATTCCTTCTCAATCACATCTAGATCTAGCTCCCCCAGGTCTATTTCCTCTATATCCTCTTGTTGGTCATCCTCCATTGCCTCTAATTGTTCGTCCATACCCGCTTGGGTGGCCTGGGGGTCTGCTGAGGGATCTTTCCCAACAATGTTTACTATTTTTCAATTTTCCCCATTTAGATTTCCCAGTTCTTCCCCCACCTATTTCAGGGTTTCAAATTTGTTTGCATTGAATGTCTTCTTCTCCATGGGTTTCCTATTATACATTTGGTTGTTGGGATGCTGCCCCTATTTCCATCTATTGTTCACTTGAGTAAATCTCTCCTCATCCACATCTTTCTCATGGGGCCCCTAGGGAGTAGCTTGAGAGGGGCGATTTTTGGGGGAATACCTACCAAGGTGCATGTACACATGGCGCTGCCTACACCTGAATGGAAGATGCTCATAATCAATGGGATGCACCTAGTCCTTGTCCTCCTAGGTCAAATTGATCTCTTTACAAAAATCCTACGATATATCCATGTAAATAGAGATCCTGGAAAAGGATGTGTATCTTTGATTCTTTTTCTGGTTCGAATCCTTCATAAATTTGCCCAAGGTATTACCTATGTCCTCCAAGATATCAGTTTTCTAGTATTCACATGGAAATGAATACAGGTGAATCCAAATAGGGGAAATACTCATATCCTCTTTTTCTGGGTAGAATTGTTCCTTCCATGGTTGGAGGTATAGTCCATCAGAGAAAAAGAAGCAATAGTTTCCCTCCGTGATTTTGTCTCTATCCTCCTTATTGAAAAATATTATAGTAAAAAACATTCAAACCGAAATGCAAATCATAATGACCTTTAGGGTTCCAAGTTTCCTTGATCCACCTAAGGAGATCCCTTTCCTTTGGCAAGATCCCTATGAATTTTCCAATCATAGATTTCTCCTTCCATTTTTCTACTTGTTACCTTAGCTTCTCAATTTAATCTAGAGATAATGGTTTTCTGTCGATTTCAAAATACAAACTCCCTGCCTTTGTCCCATCCTTCACCTCTCCTGATCACCCTTCCCTCCCTATCGTTACTCCCTAATCCTCCCTCTGGTTATTTCTTTGTTGCATCCACCCCACACCTGTCATTTCTCTGCAATATGGAGGGGGAGCCGCCCCCTCTAAGTGTCCCTATCTGAAACCCTAGGCGTTGTTTGATCTCACACTCCAACTGATGTTGCAGAGCTCCTCCTCAAGAAAATTTTAATATATTAAAAACCATAAAATATAAATAATTCACAATTAAATATATTTATTACTTACACTAGTACATATGGCTCAAACGTTCCACTAAGTATTGCCACGAATAAGTTAAATGGTTATTTTCGTGGATAAATTGATAATTATTTTGAACATAAATTCTTCTGGCCCCCGATAATCGTCGCTATTGCGATGTACATGACTATTTGTCTCTATAGTGACATATTTTCGTCTCTATTGTGACAAAGACACACATTCGTCGCTCTAACGACAGACCTCTAAACATTTGCTAATCAATGGCCATCACAGTAACGGCCATTGACTTTTTCTTATTATTGAAATTTGTCTGTTGTGCATTTTCGTTGTAACCACCATGATCATTGATCTATAAATACATGTTCTTAAGACATATTTCACCAAATGTTTTGCTATAGTTGCAACAGTGTTTCTGCTTATTGTTTGATCTGTGAGTGCAAGAGTCTGGTACTCGTTTAACACATCGAATTTTTGCACGATCTCCTTTGGTTTGCAGGTTAATATTTTTTAATTCTTTTTCTCCTTGGTTAGTGAACTAATATTTTTGAATGAGTAAATATAATGTCGTCAAGATTTGTCTCTTAATCGTTTTTTTATTAAAAAAAGAAGAAGATGAACTAATTAGGGAAACAAGATCATTGCTTTTGAAATGTTTTATTTGTTTAGTTTCTTATTTATAGATGGGTAAACTAGAATGTGGTAATATCCTATGTGAAAAAATTTGTAATCATTGTGATCCCATGTGCTTGTGAGAAATCATGGTTCCTAGCTTGGGAGAACGCAACCGTTGGGGGGGGTTTAAATTTTATCACTAAATATTGATAATATAGTAGTTGGTGGTAAGAACAGACCCCCATACTAACTTATTCATAAATAATTTGGAAAGGAGGGGTATTGTTTGTGATATGTAACATGTTGAAGTAAAGTCAACTTGGATTTACTAATTATATTTGTCACTTTTCATGTCACGTCCTTTCATTTTCTATTTCCTTTCATATATATATATATATATATGTATACTCTATTTAATTTACTTATAGATTGATTGAGTTTGTTTGGTTCTTATATGCTATTAGAATGTCAAGTAAATATAATTGGGAAGAAAATAATAAGAGGTATGTTGAGTTTAAGGAAACATTGGAGGTGAAGGGCGATGGAAAGTGTTATTTCCCTTGCAATGATTGCAGGGGTTTGCGAACGAGAATAATTTTAAGAACAAGTGTTGAGAAAAATTGTAAGGAGAAGGGGCATGCTGAAGGGGGGTTTGAATATTGTCCCTTGGTAAGACGTCATTCATTAGATAATGTACTTCTTATAATAGTATTGTTCATTTATTCACAAAATGTTTTATCATTTAAAATTTATGTGTTGTATATTATACACTAATGATATTACATTATTTGTAATTATAAAAACAATGCCCCCTAAATGTCGACCGCTAGAGAGTTATTTTCCACATAATTATAGTAGAAATTCTAATTTACAAGGTGATTAACATGGATATCATAATATTGAAGATGAAGTTCGTAATGATCCTATGGACGAAGATGATGTTATTGATACAAATGACGAAGATGAGATAAATAGATTGATCCAAGACACATTTGCTCCATTGGATGAGGACAACCTCCATGATATTCATGATGTTCCTCTACTCGAGAAGTCCCAAGAACCTCTTTATGAAGGATCAACAAAAAATCTTCTATCTACTATATTGTTGTTGGTGAACTTGAAAGTTTTCAAAGGTTTTTCAAACACTTGTTTCACATGGATCCTAAGGTATGTAATGTATTAATTGCATCTTGACATGCCATATTGAAAAGTTCACTATTTTCCTCTATTTTTAGTGTTAATTAATTCATAAATTAGGGATAAGCAATATTTATGATTTATATTGTTTACATTTCATTTTTTGTCAATGTTGCAGACTATTGGGTGAATTTCTATTACCACCATCAAATAATTTACCATGCACATGTCGAGAGGTATTCTTGATTATGAAATAAATTGGAACGGACTATCAAGCTATTGATGCATGTCCTAATGATCATATTATATATTATGGACAATGTGCATTAGAATACAAATGCCCACAATGTGAAATTAGTAGATATCGAACTAATCAAGTAACAAAAAAGGTTCCTTGCAATGTTCTTCGTTATATTCCCATAATTCCATGTTTTCAATGACTATTCAAGTTCCAAAGTATAACACAATTTATAGATTACCACACAAAGAACAAAAGTGAAGATGGTGTTCTTCGCATGCCTGCAGATGGTTCTGCATTGAAGAACATCGAAGAAAAAATGGCCAATTTTTAAATATGAACCTCGTAATGTTAGAGTTCCATTGGAAGATGATGGTTTCAATCCATTTGGAGAGCTTCGTTGTACTTACTCAATGTGGCTTGTTTTCATCATAAACAATAACCTTCCTCCTTGGATGTCAATAAAGAGAGAGCACACAATGTTGGAAATGATTATTCCATGTATTTTTTTGAAATTAATTATATTATTTCATTTCTTTGTTTCATTGTTGTATGAGAGCACCTTTTATATATTGGGAAACATAACTGAATAGCATCGTATATTGTTGAATAAATTAGGTATGTACCAAGTTAAAGATATGAATGTATATATTGAGCCTCATATATCAATGAGCTATTGAAGTTATGGGCTGGCATCACTATGTATGACATCTCTAGACCAGTAGGGAAGAAACAATTACAATTCCATGGAATACTTGCATGGACAATTCATGACTCTCTCAGGTTGACACATTTTTGTGGTATGTAAATTTTTGTTGCACTTTAAATTAATATGTTTTTAAGGTAAAGAGTTATGCATTTTTATTTAAATTAATAATATTTTGATGCTTACAACATTAATACATATATCTTGCAGGTATTCAAACAAAGGGAAAATGCGCATGTCTGGTATGTGGTCCTAGGATAAAATATTGACTTTTAAGAAGTCTAAGAAAGGAGGTGTTTGATGAGTATAGACACTTCCTCCCTAAGAATCATAGGTATCGAACTACCGAGAAAACAAAATTCAATGGTAAAGAAGAGAATGGAAAGAAACCATTAAGAATGACACCTCAACCATGAAGTTGGAATATAATAGACATCGTCATGGTATGCAAATTGTATATGTAACATGTAAATATGTAATATTATGAATTTATATTTTTATCGAATTTTCTCTACCATGGGTGTCATGGATCATTGTTAATGTGTTTTCGTTTATGTTTAATATTGATTGTCGTGAATGAATGAATGGGATTCCACGAGGAATGAACAAATATCCCATACAATTCAGTAAGTTTCCTTACTACAAGCACCTACAAATAGCTCATTTGTTCAATACAATGCATATCGGGAAGAATGTAACATAAATGATATGGAGAATCTTAGATGGAAGGACTATCAAAGATAAAATTGAAAAAAATTGTAGTGACATTGCAGAAGCCATTCACGCATTGCAAAGTGTAATTAATTCCAATTTCGGAGAGGAGTACCGAAATATAATTAGTCTTCCATGGTTATTGACAAAGAAACAAACCAAGGATATAAAAGAGGTCATTCAGAAAATAAGGTTTTTGAATGGGTTTTCGTCGAACTTACAAAATATCTTAACAAAAAATGGTGATTTTGGTGGTGTTAAAACTCATGATTGGCATACATTCATTAATGTAATTATTTACCTATATAATTTCCATTTAGTACATATTTTTAGTAATTTTGGTCTCTTATTTGGAATTTAAATAAATAATGATCATTTTATTTTTGTTACCGCACATTCTACCTCTATCTCTTTCAGATAGCTTTGATGACAACATAAAACAAGTTATATATGATCTCGGTAAATACATGAGGTAAGTAAAAATTTATATGCATGAAAATGTTTGTTCACTTTGTTGCATAGATTATTGACATATTAATTTTTACATATTGGAAATTTATTATATATGCCTCAATATTGTTGATCATTGTTATTTTCTTGCATCATTTGTAGGTGGATTTCATCTAAAGAAATCCATAAAGAAGATATTAGATATTGGAAGAGAGAAATTCCTCATCTAATGTGTGAAATGCAGAAGTATTTTCCTCCATGATTTTTCAATGCACAAGAACACTATCTCATACACTAAGTTGAGGAGATTGAATTGTGTGGACCTGTACACACAAGTTCAATGTGGATGGTGGAAAGGCACTTGAATTCATTGAAGGATTTTGTTAGACAAAGAGCATGTCCTAAGGGTTCTATTGTGCAGGGCTATATGGTATATCAATACATGGTGTACATTAGTCAGTATCTTCCAAATTTAGCAAAAAATATCAATCTTCCTCACATTTGGCATGTCAACTCCATCAACAAATTTGAAGGGGAGGTCCTGTTGGGGAAAGGTAGAACAAGGAAAGTGAAAGGTAATTATATGGTGTATATTTAATTTACTATGCAATTAATTTTTCAATTTCATGTATATCTTACTCATGTATTTTTTATTATTCCATCGGTATTGTAAGGTAAACTTAATTGCCTTTAATGATAGCTAATTTACAATTATTTTTCCATATAGTTGGTCGCGTGTGGGATGTAGTACATTTATACATTGCAAACAATCTTGATTGGATGGAGGAATGGATAGAAAAATGTATAGAATTATATGGTACCTTGAAGGGGTGAGTAAATTGATACCTTGTCATGTGTCATCCATTCATACCCCGGTCTTTTCTCATTATGCTCCAACCTTCCCAAATGTGAATCGCCTCCACCATAATCCTCCTCTTACCACCTTGGTTTCTTCGCATACTAACGCCACATGCACACATTGAATTCCTCTACCTAAACACATGCAGAGGGGATCTCTCCACATCCTCCTTCATCCCTAATGCCACCCGCATTCGAGTGACTCTAAAAATTATGTTGCATAAATATGAAGAATTTATTATGTAGAATGAACTCTTCCCAAATTAAATATAATGCATATGGTTAATGGTTTGTACAATATTACAAATTTTTATAGTATTGAATATGAATGTAAATATTGTTCTTTTATGCTTATGCACCATGTATGCATGTAATCTACAATGGAAACACAATTTTGTGCATGATAGAAATGTATTAATGCCACAATGAAAGTTCAAAATATTGTGAAGATGAATATTTAATGTGAACTAACCTGTACCTTGAGTGTTCACACATGCTGAATAGATAATAATGAACAACTAGATGTCCCACTTCAATTCCTATGCCACAAATTTCATTGAAAAAATAATTTTATCATGATTGATTGCACCATGGGAAAAATACATATTAGAGTTGTAATTTATAATTTAGTTGGATATATTTTTGCAATAATAAATTTTCAAATATTTTGTTTAATATATCTCTTGCAAGTTTCATGTTTCATTGTGGACAAGTGGAACAACATCCAAAGCATAATACTTTTGAGAAAATAAACAAAAAATCATCATCTAACTTTTCCTAGATTTGAATAATTTTGCAAAAGAAATTGAACTTGACCATGTTTCTAAAGTTAAAGATCCTAAAGTGCATTTGAACCAGTATTATATTTAGAGATGCTTCTCCAGGGGATTTATGAAAATTTAGGTAAGAGTATCATATTTCATCCATTAAACATTCTTATAAGATGGAAGAAAGATTAATCTAGATAAAGGGTTTAATTTTTGGATGGAAACTAAGTAAACTAGTAAAATAGCTTAATGGAAAGAGTGAGAGAGAGTATCAACTTTATATCTAGGATACTATTTGTTGGAGTTAATCCATGAGAGTAGACAACTACTAATAATCATGTTAACTAGTTGTTGGCATTTATCCCCTTCGACCCAAGTTGGACCTTCTGTTGCACGCAACAAAGCCCGAGATATTGGCCTGACAAAGCAGGTATCAGTCGACAGTACCTGCGACATAGATGCAGTCTCACTCAAGATATTTCTTATGGCTAACTACCTGAACTGTGTTTTTTTAGTTGGGTGAGTGTTTCTTCTCCCTTGGCACCTTACCAACTCACTCGACCGAAGCCGGTGGGTGTATTGCTTAACATTACTATGCGTGGATAAGACACTTCTTAACTTATCTGTCACAGGGATTACAACAACAATGTAAGCTGAACACATAGGTTATCCACCAATAGTACGACTCATGCACAAGAGAACCCATTCATAAAAAAATACATAAACACTTAATCACAATAGGCATTCATGCGACTTAAGCATATTGATCATACACATTCATATACATTCATGCGACATAAACACATTCATCATCTATGCAATGACACGATATTTAACGTGGAAACCCATCCAGGAAAAACCACAAAGGCACTCTTCATATGGAATGAGAAATATATGGCACCTTTTTGTCTCCACACTGAGCTACAAACTCTGTTCTAGATCTTCTTATCTTATCTATACATAGTTCTCTCTCATCTCATGATCCCTGGTCTTCTGTCCCTCATTCTTCTCTACTTGACTTTACTGTCAATTCAAACACATCCTGGATCGACTCAATATCTCTACACTTCTGCTCACTTAGCTGCAGACTACTCGACTCTTCTTATAGACACAAAACAACTAAATGACCAAGCAAGTACGTAAAAAAAACCAAAAGAAACTAACTAAGTGAGTAAATAACTAAGCAAGTACGAAACCTGCACACAACCTGGGTTGTTCATTCTTATAGACCCTTACATGTCACTATCAACCGACTTCATTTAGTTATCCAACGGGATGGCATTCCTATTCTAGTGACACTTTTCAATAGGCACTAATGGCCCAAATTACAAAGATGCTTTCATTCCTTAACACATGTGTGACTCACACCGACTCTAGCCGACCTCATACCCACGATGTTACAACGGATTTTACCACACTTGGTAGATCATGATTTATGGACTTCCCTATCCCTATGTAGACTCTTTGGACCCCCTTTGCTCAATATAAACTTTGATGATCCAAGAAATCCCTTAAAAATTATTATTTATTTGTATATGTGGGTCACCAGCTTACATACCACATGTACACGCAGCTTGCTCCACTATGTCCTTCGTACATCGAGAAATGTGCCCAAAAATAAAATATTTGGAGTTTTCCTCCATGAGTCAGGAATAACTTGACCTTTGGTATTCCACATACCTGCAAACGCTCTGAATCGACCCTTCACTTCCTATTGAAGGGATATATATTGATCCTCTTAGATGCATGAGAGGGGGAGAACTTATGAGAGAAAGGAAACTATAGTGGATTTGTGCCCCATTCATACATGATTGAGTCTGCATGCCTTTATCCTTTTGAGTAGCCATTGATGTTCTTCCCAAGCTTGCCATTGTCTTGTGAGCTTGCAATTGATATGGAGGATTGAAGTGGTGGAGGCATAGGTGAAGGACTCAGTCTCTCAATTCCAGCAAGGTATGACAGAGTTTTTCACTTGTATCTATGTTTATAATTAATAGAAATACCCATTTCTCGTCCATTGTATGTGTGCAACTATGAATATTCTTGTCCATGGATGTAGTTGCTTTGATTTATACATATTGGATTTATATATGCTAGAGTAGGCCTAACACTTAATATATATCATGCTTGTCTATTTCGTTGTTATTGAGAGTGGAATGTAGGTGCAACTGTGGTTGAAATCTCAATGGGGATCTACTACAACCGTCCGGAATAAGGTGTGTTCTTCATCCCTCAGTGGAAATGGAAATGGATTGATTTCTGGTGTCATACTGTCTGTTGCGGTCTACCCCAAGCTTTAGGAAGTTTTCTCCGTAACACACGATCTTCCTTGAACTATCATTTTCATCCGCTACACACCTTCTGACATGGTCTCTTCCATCGCGACTGATCTCATCGCATCCTTTCCTTCTATCACGGATTCTCTTCCACCACTAACTCTTCCTTCGTGAACTCTCTTCTTATGTTGCATCTTCCTCTGCAACTACTTCTTGCCTTAGTTATTTCTTCCTTGTTCGCTTATGTTCTTCCTTCGTCTGCTTCTATCACAGCTCCTTTTCCTTCATGCAACTAGGTTCTTCACATTCTTGGGCAGAATTCTGATTGAATTTTTCTTATCTTTCCCTAGGGACAACAATCCCCCAACACTCACATGTGGCTCATCTTGAGCCACGCAATTCTTATTCATCAACTTCTGCATTTGTGACAACTTTACCTTGGAAATATTGGAAGATTTTCACTATTACCTCTGTCTCGCATCACACATCCTCTTCTGTTTTCTTTAAGTTTTCCACAAGGTAGGAACTGATGTATTTCGGCATTATACATTATGCAGACTCTGCTACTTGTTGCACCTTCTGATGTACAGGCTAAATAATGCATGTAATCCTTTCTACTTATGACTACAACTCTGCGACTTTTTCAATCCTTTACTATTGTTGAGTGCACAGCACTATAACTTGTTGTTGCAGCTTATTCATTTCTATTTCCTTAGCCATTTTCTGTGCTAAGGGAAACTTCTTCATCTCATTTCTCATTTGATTTACCTCCACTTAAGTTGTGCGCAGCTCCTCTACGACTTTCTCTAGTTCCTCGTTGTCGACCAAGGATTCTCAACTCTAATAAACTTGATCGACGGCCTTAGTCCATGATGCCTCTGCCTATGCTATCTTCCTCGCGGCCTCTGTCGTTGCTTTTCTTCTTTCCTCTTACCTCCACGGGTGTACTTGGTTTTAGCTATGCTTCTAGTTCTGTAACAATTTTGTAAAAGTCTTCTGCTATCTCTCCAAGTAGAATGACCTTGGATTATGGAAACATTTCCTCTATTATTCCTTCATCATCAAACTTTGTGCATTACCTCTTCATTTTACCAACTATTCATCTATATGAGTGAAATTAAAGCATTCTTTAATTTTGTTAAGGTATTTATATTTTCCTAATTTAATTTTAATAGATATTGACATATTAACATTTCGTTAAAAATTGTATCTACCATATAATGACAAATCCTTGCTATAAAAATACGAGTCATTTTTATTATTGATTTTTGTAAGCAATGAGAAAAACCTTATNCAATTATAATGAAAATGTCTCTGAATTTATATATATATATATATATATATATATATATATATATATATATATGTGTGTGGATATATATATGGATAGATCCTTTATAATAAAAAATTATAAATTTAATTTTGCTATCAAAGGATGTATTTTTATGACTTTTATAGAAAGTTATAATATCCATCCGAGGATGATGGAGCTAAGGGAGGTAAGTTAGTATATGAAGGAATTAGTTCATCATTATTCTAAAATGATTTTGAAGTTAATTATAATAATATTTTATATTTATATTTATATAAATAATGTGATATTTTATAATAAAAAATTATGAATTTAATGTAGTTATTCAAGGATGTATTTTTAAGACTTTTATAGAAAGTTCTAATATCCATCCGAGGACGATGGAGCTAAGGGAGGTAAGTTAGTATAGGAAGGAATTGGTCATCATTATTTTAAAATGACTTTGAAGTTAATTATAATAATAATTTATATTTATATTTATATACTTAATGTGATATTTTATAATAAAATTTAAGAATTTAGTCTACTTAATCAAGGATGTATTTTTAAGACTTTTATAGAAAGTTTTAATATCCATTCGAGGACGATGGAGCTAAGGGAGGTAAGATAGTATATGAAGGAATTGGTCTCATCATTATCTTAAAGTGAAAAGGGTTTTAATGATTTTAGTATATCAAATAAATTGTTTAAATATATAATTTTTTGTTAGTTATATTAATAATATAATTTTAATACTAATATAATAAGTTTTTATATTTATATTAATTAAATAATTTAAATATATATTTAATTTATCATAATAAAATATAATATTAATATTAATATAATAATTTTTACGTTGATAGGTGTTTTATTTGAGATTTGGAATGGACTACGGCTTATGTTTTTTTATGTATGGACAAGGATGAGACAAGTGAACTGTCGAGATTGATTTTATGGAAGTCGTTCAAAATTTGAAATAGACAATTATAAAAAAATATTGGTAGCTAGTTGATGAATGGATAACTGGTAGCAATGCTTGGATAACCCATAGCCGATAAATGGATAACCAACCATTCATGGACGATAACTAAAGAGTGTGATATAAAAATAAAAAGAATATAAAAAATAATTGGTAGTTGATAAATGGATAACACGGAGAATGTCGGTAATAGCATGTAGCTATGCATGGATAACTCACACTTGAACCCGTTTAACTTAAAGAATATAAGGAATAAAAAAAATCCAAATCGTTCTTCCATTCCATAACTATCTCTTAACCATTTAATCCTTATAGACATGGTCCAACCACAAACTATGTGAATATGTTACTTTAAATTTTTAAATTATACAAAAATTAAATTTATTACATCATATTAATATTTAAATATTACAAATAATTGATGTGTAAATAAAATGAAATGTAATATTAAGTAATAAATTGAAAAAAATGATAAAATTGAAAATAAAAATCATATATATCAACTACTTTACTTTGTTAAACACACATATAATAAACAACTTCATTATTTTTTTTCTTTTGTATAAAGAAAATAGAAATGATCAAATACTTCGATAATTACCTCAAATTCATTTTCCCTATATATTAAGGCTATGTTACTTTCAATAAAACTAACACAAATTGGTTTGTTACATAACCAACCAATTTAAGCAAGTCACTTTCAAATTCAATTTAAGTAGGAAGTTAAAAGGTAATTGGTTAAGACATATAATTTGAAAAGTGCACTTATTAGGGCCACAAACCAAAACTATTGGAACAAAAGGTTGATGAGCATTACTAAACTCGTGCGATGTGCCTTGTACGTAAAGCTAAGATTGACTCACACTTGCATTAAGGCCCTAAATTATGCATAAATAATGGCTCGTATATCTTATATTCAAAGAAACTTGTAAGTCTGATGGGAATTTACTTATATTTATTGATTTTTTTTTCACACGAAAAATAACTTTTTTTCTTGTGAAATTTATAAAATTAAAAAAAAAATTAAGTAATTCATCCTTCCTTACTACATCCTGCCAAAACCATCAGCTATTACAAGTCCAAGATTCATGACAAACCTCACCACTTCTTTTACAAGGAAATGTTTGGTCATAAAACTACAAACAAAATACATAGGAACTTTAACCTTTAGTTCATACTAAAACATGATGAACATCATCAAAAACTAACTTAGCCAAACTGATATGGACCAAAATAACTAACTGACAGACACAAAAACTAGAGGACTACATAAAGCAATCAAGCTCCTCGACTTCTTCACTAATTAGAAAACCTTCCAATTCTTTATGGAAGTGGATATAACCTTCCTTTTCTGTAACTCCATAGCTTTCATATTGAAACTTTTGGATATATGATTTAAACAAAACTGATGAAAAGAATTCATCAGAGCTCTAATTCTCATACACGAGTGTTCTAGATGAATAACATGTAACCTATAACTACTAATATCGTTTTTTTTAAATGGTATGTTTAATCATTTAAATAGAAGGTCATTATGTTTGTTAAGTCAAGTTAGGTATAACATATCAATAGTGACTTGGTAGTTGAGTAAAAGTGATTAATTAATGTAGTTTTTATTAGGGTTTATGTTCCACCTAATAGCATACTATTACTTGTTCTTCTATATTCATGTTAATGTGTACAAAATGTTTACAAAACGATTAAGGTTACATGTGAATCAAATAACTATGGTGAAATGCATATTTTTAATTTTTTTTAATTAAAGATGACCATCCATGTTAATGTGTACAAACATGTGTACAAAATGTTTACAAAACGATTAGGGTTACAGATTAGGGTTACATGTGAATCAAATAATTATGGTGAAATGCATATTTTTAATTTTTTTTAATTAAAGATGACCATCCATGTTAATGTGTACAAAATGTTTACAAAACAATTAGGATTAAATGTGAATCAATGGTGGAATACATATTTTTAAAATAAGTTTTTTTAATTAAAAATGTACAAATTAATTGGTGTCAATTATTACATCATAATATTAAATTTAAATACATTAATCTCTCAATGTCGTAAGAAAAAATCAAGTTAAAGAGAGGTAAGTTCATTTTGGGGTAATTTAGGACCCTTAAGGAATAAAAGAATTGGAATATGCTTGGGGGAGTTGGTAATACTATGCATCATAGGGAGTTGTTATTTTGCAAGGCCTCATCACTCTCAAGGAAAAAGTAGCCTATAAGGTCATTGTGAGTGGCATTTCTATGATAATTATCCGCCCCTTTTATCATCAAATCTTAATAAGAAGTCTATCTCTTGCTAGATTTTTTCAAAAAAATATTTTTGAAGGCCAAGAATTTTCATTTTCATTTTCTTTGCCGGGGGTTTCACCTCCCCGAAGGATGCTTAAGCATAAAAGAGAGGTGCATTAAATCAATCATCGTGTACACCTTACCAAGATTAGGATCTTTCATTAAACACATGTCTTTGCATGATCGTGTCAAGAATGATATCAAGTAATTAGCATAAACCTACCAAATATCTTAATTATTCCTCACGCCCTTGTATAGGGTAGAATTGCACGACGATGGAGGTCACTTCTATGTGTGAGATGAATTAGACATGAATGAGTAGATTGATGAATTAATATGAGTCTTATTCTGAAAGTTTTTGAAAGAAATCTCAACCCGGTTTCAATTATTTTGGCTTCTCTGCATGGTTTAATGCCTAACTTTTTAATGTATAATTTTTTAACAAAATTTAATTGACTAAAACATATGAGGTACTTTTTCTCAATTTCAAACAATCTAGAAGTTTTCTTTTATACTGGGAAATTAAAACTCATAAAATTTCAGACATTCAAACTCATGAAAATTAACACGCTTGTTTTTTACCAATGGTCAGAGAGATTTTATTTTTCTTCGGTAAAATTACAAAAATAAAAATCAGCAGTACTTATCAATTTTCCAGTCACGAAATTTGAACCCTCTGCTGAAATTCCTTTCTCGAAAAACGTGCCAGAGTCAGCCTCGAAATTCGTGCCAATTAATTGTTGTACAGACAACAATTAAATTTATGTCTTCTACCTCGAAAAATGTGCCCACAGAATCTGCCTCAATTTTTGTGTCAGTCCATACTGTGCAGACATAATTTATTGCAGGTCGTACTGTCTTGGTTTTTGTGCAAATCCGTAATGTATGGACTCAAAAATTAATGCACCGTATTGTTCCTCGATTTCTGTGTCGGTCGTACATTTGTACGAAAACCCTCCTTGAAATTTGTGCAGTGAAAACCTCTCCTCGATTTCTATGCACAAGTACGGTACTTCTTCCTGCAAATTATTTTCATATTTTCTCTCTCCCTAGTTAAGAACTCTCTCCAAAACCCTCACTCTTTCTTCTTCTCTCTCTCTCCAAAAATCTCTCATAAAGATGAACACAACGAATGAAGTTTTTCCTTTCCCTAGCCTTTTTGTTCATGGTAACTTCCCATGTCAACCTAATGGTCAAGATTAGATTAGATAAAGGGTTCACATTAAATGCTCCATTAAATAATAATCAAATGACATTTAGTGCACCTCATGTCATTTAATAAAGTTGAGCAACCCCATTCTACTTAATCACTCACTTAACTTTATTTAAATGTGAACTTAGGAAAATATCATTACTTAGTCTTTTAATAAAGTTACTTTAAGATTATAAAGTGCTTCTCACTTTATTAAATGCACAAGACTAGGAGTCACAACATTTAAGTGACCTTGTCCATCCTAAGACAAATCTAGGTGGACAAACACTTCCAAGGTAACTTTTCAACACTCCCTCTTAGGGAGGAAAGTGTTTTTCACCACTCCCAACTTATCTCTGAAGTAGACATGCTTCCCTCTACCCAAAGCCTTCGTGAGAATGTCAGTCACCTGCTCATTTGTAAGAACATACTGCAATTGAACAACCCCTGTCTGAACATAATCCCTAATAAAGTGATATATAATCTCAATGTGCTTCGACCTGTCATGAAATACCGAATTCTTAGAGAGCTTGATGCAACTCTGATTATCACAATGTATAATTGTAGGACTCGGCTCCATATCAAACAAATCTACCATCAACTTGCGAAGCCACAAGGCCTCATAACTAGCATGACTGGCTGCCATATACTTAACCTCAGCAAAACTCAATGCCACGGACTTTTGTTTCTTGCTGAACCACAACACAACTATCGAACCCAAGCTGAAGGAACAACCAGAAGTGCTCTTCCGGTCCGAAACACTACCTGCCCAATCTGAATTTGTATAGCCAACCAACCCCACTCCACCAGATCTCCTATAATCCAATCCATAATCAGTTGTACCTGCAAGATACCTCAAGATGTGTTTTGCAGTAGTCCAATGCACTCTCCTGGGCTCTACCATGAACTGACTAAGAGTGTTCACTGCAAAACTCATATCTGGTATGGTGTTGACCAAATACATCAACGAACCAATCAACTGACGATACAAAGTAGGGTCCACCAACTCTCCCTCTAAATCATGAAGTTTCACCTAGTTGGTGATCATGGGTGTTGACATAGGTCTGCAATCAGTCATCTAAAATCTCTTCAGAACATCTGCAGCATATTTTCCTTGCCCCAATAAAACATGACCATCCTCCTGCCAAACCTCCATCCCCAAATAATAATGCATCAGTCCAAGGTCTGTCATCTCGAACTCTTAAGTAAGATCCTTCTTGCATGCATCAATCAGTTGCTCTCCCCCTGTAATGAACAAGTCAACAACATACAACAAAAGAATAAGTGGAACACCACCAACCACAATGTGGTACATGTTGGGATCCACTTCACTCTTCCTAAACCCAATCGAAAGCAAGTAGGTATCGATCCTGGAATACCAAGCCCGAGGGGCTTGTTTCAGACCTTACAAGGCCTTTTTTAGCCTACAAATATGAGTATCTCTCTCACACACTTCAAATCCCTGTGGCTGCTCCAAATACACCTCCTCCTATAGAAAACCGTTAAGAAAAGTGGTTTTCACATCCATCTGATGGATCTTCCAACCCATCTCTGCAACGATGGAGATCACTGCTCTGATCGAAGAAAATCTGGCCATTGGTGCAAATGTCTCATCATAGTCAACTCCCTTGACCTATGAGAAACCACATGCAACAAAACGAGCTTTGAACTTCTCAATATTACCATCTACATCATGCTTTATCTTGTAAAGCCATTTGGAAGTCACAACCGACTTCCCCTCTGGTCTCAGAACCACTTCCCACACCCCATTCTTCGTGATGGAGTTGTACTCCTCCATCATGGCATCTGTCCATACCTGGTGTGCAAAAGCTTCCTCATAAGCATTAGGAACAGTATCACGCAAGCTGGTCACTTGTGCCATATAGCTGTAAAATCTCTCAGGTGCCCTGCTCTCCCTAACCTCCCTTTTGGGCAGTCGAACTAACTCCTCTTCTTCCTTCATCAACTCCTTAAGCCAACTTGGCTTTCTCTTCCTGGAGGAAGCATCCTATCTCCTACTCTCCTGAACCTCCTCATCAGACATCTGTGTCCCTGAAGAAGTACCAATAACTTGAGAACCTGTCCCTGGTGAACCTGTACCTATACCACTAGAACTCGAATCCCCTGAAGGTGTCATCTGTGAACATGTGGTCTGTGAACCTATCCCTATACCAGAAGTACCTGTAGATAATCTTTCAGTTTATTGGTTATCGCTGAGCAAGATTTCCAAATCCATACTTCAATGTATTCATGGGAAAAATATTCATTTTTATTTGGTCTGGACTAAGGGGGCAGTAGAAATTTCACTTGGTTGAATGGGAGCGATTGGCCCTTCCAAAAATTATGGGTGGATGGTACCTAAAAAATATTATTTCATTATGCAAAAGCACTCCTAGCCAAGAGTTAGTGGCGAGCTATTTTTGGGACAAACCTATGGAGGAATGTGATTCAGGAAAAATATTTAAATAAAAAATGTTTCAATTATGCAGTAAATCCGATCAAACGACTAGAATTCAAAAGGTGTTTCCAATATTTGGTCCAGTATTTTTTTCTTTGTTCTCACTTTTGGGTGACTGAATGGTATGGCTTCTAGGGATTGGACGATCCATTCTGGTGGGTGAAGACCCAGACCCAATAATTAGCGGTTGAATTGATTACAGACTATCCCCAGATCTTACTCATTTTCTGAGAATGAAAGGCTATAAATTCTTATATCATTGTTTGGTCTCGAATCGTCTCTGCAGCCTTCTCCAAAATGGATTAATGCCTCTGAACTGGGGTTATATGGTAACATGTAAAAGGAATGGAAAAAACATACCTTGGGCTTATATTGTGGCAACATTCGACTTTACGAAGTTGTCACATACTATCAAGTAGTCCTAGAATAGTCAATCTAATTTTATTATGGCTTAGCTAGCATATGATGCAATTATGTCAAATATATTGATTCCTTCCAAATGCTGGCACATTGTATGCTCGAGATGGCAGATTCCACACAAAGTCAAAAAAATTGTTTGCCTGGCATTGGACAATAAAATTCTATCATGGGACAATCTTCTGAGCCGAGGTTTTATGAGCCTAATATATGTCAATTATGGTATTCGAACTCATAATTTGTGGTTCATCTATTTATAAAATGCTCTTTTGCTAAGCAGGTTTGGCTTTCTGTTGTTTCTTTGTGCAACATTCATTTTGATTGGCCTAATTCATCCTTTGAAGATTGCATAAGAGATTGGTTTAAGTTTGTTCCCAGTTGGGGGGAGCTACCATGTTTTCTCATTTGGGAACCATGGATAGGAAGGAATCAAAATATTTTTGAAAACAAAAATCTTTCCATTGGCTACAATGTTAGTAAAGCAATCTCCTCCTTTTATGAATTCAGTGGAAAGCACATAGATTAGTCTCACTGTAATAAAGTGCCCAGGCACCCTCCAGTTTATTTGTTAGGTTGTGGAGCTCATTTTGATGGTGCCTCTCATGAGGGTGCACAAAAATGTGGTGTGGTGTGGTGTGGAGTTCATTTTTAGTTTTTATTAATAAAAATAACTTTACGAAAGTGATATTATTTTTTTTTTGTGTTACAAAATCTCTCCCATAATATTCACTATCAATATTATTTTTTGCCAACATGTTACAAACGTTACATCACGTTACAAGATCTCTCCCATAATATTCACTACCACTATTATTTTTTGCCGGCATGTTAGTAACGTTACATCACGTTACAAGATCTTCCCCATACTGGGCTATATAGCGGCTCTCGGCGCAATCACTTAATAATTAAGTCAAAGCGATAAATGAACAACAAATCTCAAAGATTATTTGGTGGGTTGGTGTAAAAGCTATATTTTAGATAGTATTTAATTTATTATTGCGCCGAGAGGCGCTCTACAACCCAGTATGGGGGAGATCTTGTAACGTTACGTAATGTTACATAGATGTCGGCTATAAAAAACAAAACTTTTAATTATCTTCCAAAATAAATGTCGGCCACAAAAACAACCTAATATGGGAGAGATGTTGTAATGTTCCTACCTAACAAAATAATAAAAAATTTAATTATTAGCCATAAAAAATGTCGGTGAGAAAAACAACACAATATAGGGGAGATGTTTTAATGTTTCTTCTTAACAAAATAATAAAAAATAAAAAATTGAATTATCAGCAAAAAAAATGTTGGTAGTGCACATGGTTTTAAAACCATGAAAGCCATGTGCAAGGCCTCCTAAAAAACCCATGGTTTTATTGTACATGGTTGTACATGGTTTAGGAGGTAGTTGCAAATGGTTTTAAAACTATGTATGGGGGAGATATTATAATGTTCTTTCCTAACAAAATAAAAAGCAATAAAAAATACTATATGCAATCATAAATAGTGTTAAATATTAATAATAAAAATATTATTTGTGAACCTTAAATAAAAAGATGTGCCTTTTGGTCTAAATCACATTAAAGCTGATAGTTGAGTGCAATACTTACGAAGAGGTCTGTACCTTCAAATATTTGATCCCTTTTGGCGCTTGATAGAGCCTACGATTTGGATCTATGCTGGTTTACTTATCTTTATTGTTGAAAATAAGGTTAGAAAACAAATTAAAACAATTAAAGTATTTTTATTTTTTGAAAAAAAAATTAAAATTTAGTTTAAAAGAAAAGGCATGTAAAAATATATAATAATTAAATATTAATATATAAAATAACCAAATAAATAGAAAAAATAAGTTATTAATGTATGTTTTAAGTATAAATTTGATATATTTTTTATTTTTTATATAATAATTTTTATATGAAGTGTATATATTAATATAGTTTTATTTATGTTTGTATCTATATTCAGCAAATATATTATATCATTATTAGTATTTGTTACATAAGTGTTATTCATGTGACAATATCTATCATATTGGATCATAGAAATGTCTAATAAACTAAGTTTAATGTTAGTAAAGAAAAAAAACATGTAAAAACATACAATAAAATTTACTTAAATATTAATATGTAACATAACTAAATAAATACAAAGAATAAGTATTAATGTATGTCTCAAATGTAAATTTGGATCTTTCTATTTATTTTTATATAATAATTTTTATATAAGGTGTATATATCAATATAATTTTATTTACGTTTGTATCTATATTCAACTAACATATTGTATCATTATTAGTATGTGTTACACAAGTGTTACTCATGTGACAATATCTATCGTATTGGGCCATAGAAATGTCTTTCGATGCAATAAATCAAGTTTAGAGTTAGTCAATGATACAAATGAGCAAAAGCACATCTAAAAGTTGACAATGAATGAATGAAAGCAAACCATAAGTGTATATCAACTCCATGTGTAAGTCGATTTAAAGTACAAGTTGAAGCCAAGAACCAAGTTGATGTTGAAACGCAATTGATGACATAAAATGACATGATGTCAATGAACATGTTGACATAAATACGAAGTAGCTAAAGCATCAAAAGCCAAAATATCAGGTCCATAACAACACCACGTTAATGTAACCATCTACTAATGAAAAATAAAGTGAGCTAACGACTTCTTAACCATACATAGAGGTTAATAGGTAGGGATTAGACCTATAGTGGATTGGCAAACCCACCCTCCTTTGGTCGTTTGGGACCTCGGGAAGTCTTAGGTTTCAGTCCAAGTGCTGACAAATTGACTATGATATGCAATGGTCAAAGGTTGAAGGTGGCAGGAGGAAACCTGGATTGATTGCCATAGTATGACCTTTCAAGTGGCAACCAATGGGTAATTTATGATTAGATAAGTTAAAAAAGAGAGATCCTGGAAGAAACCTTTATCATAAATTACATAGGTGAAATTTCTAAAAAGTAGAGGCCCAATTTTCGTGAAAGAACTTGCATAATGCTTATAGGTTTGTTTGCACTACATGATTGTATAGTCTTAATGTATGCAACTTTTTGTGTCCTCAACTCTACAATTGATGCATTTAGCATGCTTTATAAGAACAAACTCTAATAACAATATAGTAACACTTAGAATTAGAAATTACAATTAAAAATAATAACAATACTTGCATTCAAGACTCTATTTAATTAAATGAAATGAAAATCAACATGAAAATGTAGAATGTATAGATTAACATAGTGGATAATCTCTCTTTTGATTTAAAAATCCTATTGTCGCATGCCCCAATTTGCAAAACAATTTTATGTTTTTGAGGAACATTATGTTCTATCTTATGTTAAAATTTGTAATTAATGACCAAGTGGGGTCAAGGATAATTTAATGTATTGTAGAATATTTTATTAATAAATAAATGAAAGATGAGCCAACAACTTAGGGGAGCTATTAAATGAGTGTTTTACTGGTCACTTGGTGGAGGAGACTGGGTTGAGAGCAGATTGACATGTGGCAGCATCCTCAAACTACTTCTAGTTGTTGCAGGTGGCAACATCCCTATTTTTGTGGTCATGATTCCCCACGAAAGTGGAACAGGAGCAGGTGGCTCATTAAGTAAAAACTGACCTGAAAGACCTAGGCATGCCAATAAAACTCCCCATTGAAGACAGCTAAGGCTGCTCATTCTGGATTTGTGATCATTCTAAGTGAATGAAATGCACATGTGTATTCGATGGAGGGGACTAGCTGAAGTGAGTTTGAGGGGATAAGTGCTGAAGACCTGAACTAGTGCAGCTATTCCAAGCTAAGTTCATACTATTGTAAGCAGAACTGAGTACTGCTAAACACTTAGTGGAGTTACAGAAGATTTCAAGACTACATCTCTCACCCAATACTTCTACCAGGTGGACCAGGAGACAAGCTTGGGGGTCCTGAGAATTGCAGTCCAGCTCTTCTCCAGGAGTTGGTTGGGAGGAACGGCTTCCTTAAGCTGTTGTCACCTCATCTATACTATAGGTTCAACTTGTTTAAGTTCAATCATTAAATCATTTACTGTATCTGGAAAGCTTAAAAGTTTTCAATAATATGGTGTATTTCTGTTTTATTGTTGTTAGGGATAAATAGGAAAATTATTTATGCTGTGAAAGTTAGTAACTAGCTAGATTAGGTTAAATTAGTAGAGAAATTTCTGAGTTAATTGATAGATAGGAAAAATTATCTAAACTGTATTTTTCCACACCTCTTGCAAGACAGTACTCTACAATAGGTTTATTTATTTTCAAATAAGTAGATGCAATAAAATATGAATGCAAATGCAAATGATTACTATCTATAGGATTTTGTGTAAAATTATTTATAGAACTTCAGTTGTATTTGTGTTATTTGCTTAAAGTATTCAGCTGTATTTGTGTTATTTACTTAAATTATTTAAATAAACTAAATAAAAATAGAAGAACCAATCTAAGTAATACACACTAGTATGTGTAATAGTTTATACAGTAAAACTAACAAAGTTACATACTATAAATCTAGTATGTAATCCTAAATAAATAATATAGGAACAATAAATTATTTTAAAGTAGGTTTAACTTAGTAAAACAGTAATTTAGATTAGATAATTACCTAGTTAGTTCATTTTTGAGAAAATGTAAACTAGGGTTATCAAATCAACATTACTAGTTCTATAAACCATAAAAAAATAGGGTTTACAAAAGATCTATTCCTTCACAACAAAATAAATTCAAATCTTATTCCTTTAAATAAGAAACAAATTTCCTAGCTGATCTATTTAACCCTAACCATCAAAATTTAAATAACAATAATAATAACTAAAATAAACAAAATATACACAATTTTAAAATAAACAAAGATACTGCTAATTCCACTTAAGTTGTGAAAATCCCTTTAATAAAAACAAGCTGAATAGACATAGTTGGCCTACGACCTTTTACATTTTCTATCAAGGCTTAAAGCCAGATTACAAACTTTACTCTTATAAGTTCATCGTGGCTGAAAAGGCTCGACACTACTTCCTTAAGTCTCAGCTAAGAGAGCCAGAGTTCATCCATTACAAACAACCACTAGGGTTTTTAAAAATAGAAATTAAAAAGAACAAAACAAATGCATCTAAAACAGCCGCGGCCGAACCAGTAACCATCTTTCATCCAGTAGAACCTTTCTAAAAATGCTCTTACATCAAGTACAGGAGAACCCCAGGTGGAATCGGGGCTTACCAGGGTGGACGCCCTCTTAGAAGCTTTTCTGATGAAGTTTAACAAACTTCGAGCCACCGTTGAAGGGCCTGCATGATGTGTTTAACATCCCTAACATAATACTTTAAGATAAACTAATAAATTATATGGAATTAAAGAAATATAATTCTCATTGTTAATTAATAATGTTTGAATGACCACTAACAGTTATTGAATTATTGGCAACGACATCCTTGAACATTTTATGTTACATGAAAATTTTTAAATTTTTAAATTTTTATGAATTTTTGAGTTATTACACCTATACAATTTTCTATTATTAAAAAAGATTCATTATTATAAAGTGTTTTGTTTGAAATAATTTTAGAAAATTTTAAATATCTATGTATTTATTTTGAAACTTTGACACACTTTACTCATTTTTAAAAATTCAAAATATTTACATAGCTTTTTAATAAAAATTAACGCAACAATGAAATTTAACCTCTAAATTATTTTTATCCAAAATCCTTTATGTATTATACTTTAAAACTATTATAAATGATCTCAAATCCCATAACAAAGATATTAATTTTTCTTTGTTTTTTTCTATTTTTTAAATTTTTTTTAACCAAAAACATTGTGTGCCCACTACCTATCTCATTCCGTATATATGGTGAATAAACAATATATCATATTTTTTAGTTAATATATTTTTCTATATTTTAGAATCTTTTATAAATATTAATTATATATTTATAAAAATAAATAAATAGAAAGAATAATGTCTATTAACATTTAAGAATGAGAAAGTAAATATATATCTATAAAAAATTAATACTATACAAATTTGTTTAAGCAATTTTCTCTGTATTTTAATATGTATTTCTGTATTTTAATATATATATAAATAAATAGATAAGAATAATATATCTTCACCTTAAAATCCAAGAAATTAATATATATTAAATAATTAGATATTTTAGTTAGAACTATAAATCATCAACTAAAAACATCAAAGTGAGATGTTCTAAATTTAATGAAATCTAGAAAATATGGTTAATATGAGATGTTCTAATTTTAATGAATCCAGAAAATGTTGTTAATATATGATGTTATAATTTTAATGAAATCCACAAAATGTGGTTAAGAGATGTAATACAAAGTTCTGATTTTAATGATACACAATTTAATGGACTCCATAAAGTTCTGATTTTAATGATACACACAATTTTAATGGACTCCATAAAGTTCTGATTTAATGATGCACACAATTTTAATGGACTCTATATAGTGTAATATTTGAAGGTTCATCAATATAATGGACTCCATAAACTATAATATTTGAAATTTCATTGATAGAATGTTTGAGCATGAGGGAATCAAGCGCATCTTTATAGATACATACACGATAAGGTTAGAAGGGAAGCCATGTTGTATCGTTATTTTATTTTATGATAATTTGAATGTGAGAAAAGAGGCCAAAGACAAGGGTTATTAATAAATACTTTGTAGCGCAACATTGAATGTTGTGGCCGGTGCTTTTGTGGTTGTTAGATCTCAAGCTACTTAAAATCCAATGGCTACCAAAACACTCACTGCGGCATTCAATTCTATGCTGCAGGGTTCCTAGTGCTCAACAAAGACGAGAAATCTATTTTTTTAAAATAAACTATTGATAATGTAGGGCCCTACATGATTCAAATAGATTACTAAGATACAGTTACTTGTACTCTTGAAGGTACTACATACAAGCAATAACTAACCTAAGAGATACTCGTTAGAAACCCATACCATACTTTGGTGTATGTACAAGTAATCACATATAGCTTTACACAGTTGATATGAATTTATGACATGTAATAAGTACTCAACAACATTGTATTTATTGCTAATGTAGTGGAGATATTGACTTAAAACTATTTCAAATCTACTTGTTGATACGACAACAACTATAAATACATTGCCATAAAGTGTTTCAACAACAATAAATACATTATTGTAAAATGTTTATTGATTGAATATTGATGATAGTGATGGTTAATACCCATTGAGACCAACTTTGTTATATCAGACCTTAAGAGGAAAGAAATAAAATACTTGGTTTGCAATAAATTTATATTCATATGCCCAAAAATGTTAGAAATAAGCATAATTGATAAGCAGCTATCTTGTTTATTTCTAACATTTTTGGGCATATGAATAGAATTTTGGCCAGGTGTCCATCCGATCTTGATAAGCTTTCCACCCTCCATTAATCCTTTTCTCAATGCTATAGTTCCAATTGAGCTTGTGATGAATATCAATTCCTAAGTATTTGTAAGAAGACACTTCCTCTAAGTTGCTATTGTCATACACAAAATTAGCGTAAGTGTCCTTGGATTTGATAATCATAACTTTTGTTTTGTCAGTATTGACAGTCATACCCATGGTAGAGAAAAAGTCCTTAAGAAGTCTTAGTTGCTTATCAAGATCGGATGGAAACCTGGCCAAAAGAACAATATTGTTAGCATAGAGAAGAAGGATGATGACTATTCCAGCTAAGATTGTGACAACACAACCTGCTTCCTTTAAATAACCTTCTAGCTTATCGTTCCTTTAAATAACCTTCTAGCTTATCGATGTAAATGCCAAATAGGGTAGGGGAGAGGGGGCAACCTTGTTTAACTCCGATATTACACTTAATATCTTTCGACCACCCCTCGTTGTTCTTAAACTTGGCAATGATATTCTTGAATAACCTTATTGCGGTTTCTCTCAACTCGAAAGGACCTTTATCTCTTCTAATCTGTTCCATAGGTTGTTTCTAGGTACCGTATCAAAGGCCTTTCTAAAGTCCACAAAGCAACAAAAGAGATTGGATTTATCATTATGACATTCCTCCACAATGATCCTGAGTGTAATGAGGTGGTCCATTGTTGAGTGCTGCCTTCTAAAACCTGCTTGGCCTTTAACCTGCTTACCTTCACTTTCAAGCCATATGCTGAGCTTCTTTTCCAAAACAATACCATATAATTTGGCTCAGAGAGGGCCAATCATAATTGTCTGATAATTAGAGGGGTTATTTGTATCCCCACTTTTAAAAATAGGGATAATGAGGCTCGGAGTCCATGGTTTAGGGAACCCTTGTTTGACCACTTGATTGAATCGCTTGTGGATGTGAGGGATGAAGACATGACCTCCAATTTTTAATATTTCTTCCTGGTAACCTTCAATGTCCTTATCTTTTCCATTTGCCATACGTTTAACCCTAAAATCTATGTCTTCTAATGAGAAAACTTCTTCCATTGTGAGCAAGGTTTCAAAGTTATCTATGCCATTTGGGGATTTATAAAGCTTTTTAAGATAGGAATTCCAGTCGTGCAAAGCAATCTTTAGTTTTTCTAGTTAAAATCTGCCTCTCGAATTTCTTAGGAGCCACCTTAAAGAGATGTAAGAGATTTTCTTGTCTTTTATGAATATATTGCATTTTTTCCCTTTTACTTAGGGTTTGTATATTTTTATCTTGTCAATTTTAAGAGACTCGTCAAGAGCTTCTTTAATTTCTCTCCTCGCCCTTTTACAGTCTTTATCATACCAAGGGTTGGTTTTGCTATTTATTTTATTACTTGAAACTTCAATTGAGAACTTGTTAATAGAATAAGAGAGGGTTGTAGTAAAACTACGATAGAGGTCTTCTATGTTGTCTATACTTGATAAGGGAAGCAAATTAATTTTTAATTCATGTAGAAAAAAATCTTTTTTATTTCTATCAAAGATCAAGTTTTTTTGGCTATGAGGATTATCCTTTATCGGATCTCTATTCATGACAAAATTGAGAGTTACAATTAAAGGTCTATGATCTGAGTCAGGCTCGTGGTCGTTTAAGATGTCAAAATTTATTATTTCATTGTATAAAGGGATATCGAAAATAAAATAAATTATATTTAAATATAAATCAGTTAAAATTTTTAATAAACATTTATGTATAGATGAGTTTAAATGTAATTATTAAAATAATATATATTAAATCTTTATTTATTTATTGATGCCATCTTCATCAAAATGAAATGACAATTAAATGTGAGATACTCATCATATCATATCTTTTTGGAAATAATTTCCTCATATTTTTTTAATCTATGTAAAACCTCATATTTTAACTTACAGTTTGAACTCTGAGTAAAACCTCTTAACGCTTCTTAGTCAACTCGATTTTGTTTCATATTGGCCCCCATTGTATAGCCTATCTAATCTATGCAAAAATAGAAGGAAACTAATATAATTTTTAGCTTAATACGCACATGGAAACTAGTGTAACTTTTGTTTTATTAGTCCTTGCCACCATTGAATATTGTAAACACGGCTTAGAAGGGCGTACACTCAAACTAATAACTACCATATATATATATTTTATGGCCTATAGGCATCTAAATAAATATTCTAAGTTTTTAAACTAATAGGATTTAACCAAGTGGTGTCATAATTTGTAAGTTAAAAAACTTCGAATCCATTTTTTTGGTGTTAATGTCAATACAGTCGATGTATATGTATATGGAGTTTTTTATTAAAAAACTAGATATATATGGATATATGATAAGATCTACCTTTTCGCCAAATAGACATGTCCATGAGTTTTGCGGGAGAAACAAGTCCTCTCCTCTAGCAACAAAAAAACAAAAGACCCCCACTAGAAAGGACAAAATCTTGCAAATAAAACTTGTTCCAAACTATAAGCGAGCAGATACTGCCCATAGATTAAGATGGACATTCGAGATATAGCATGTGTGCAGTCATATAAGAATTACGGAAAAAAGGAAGAAACTAAAACAATCAGACATGAAAGCCAGGTAGGGCTTTTCGTCCAATCTCCACAGTCATTGTTTGTGTCCTTTTAGCGAATCCAAGAGTCTTTTTTAAGTTGAAGTTATCTTTTTTTTCAATACATGGTCAGCTTGTTGGTTCAATTCACGGAAGATATGTTGATAGGTGATATGTTGGAAGGATCTCAACAACATTTGAATGTCATAAAAAGCAGGGGCCAACTAGATGTTGTTTGGCCTTTTCTTTTTGGAGGGTCAATCTACATGATCAGTTTTGAATCTTCGATAACCTGTATCTTATCAATGTGAACATGGATCGCAAGAAGAAGACTCATTCTTAATGCCAGAAGCTACACCTTGTTGTTCGTAGCTTGTCCCATCCTGGCAACAAAATATAGACGATGATTAGCAGATAAGTGTAAAATTCCCTGTGCTCCTCCCCTTGGAGGATGAAAGAGGGTTTCGCCATCAAAGTGAAGCCACGAGATGGAGTGATCAATGTTAACAACACTTTGTCGATGAGTAACCTATGGGGTTACCTCCTAACAAAAAAGGATGAATAAGGCAAGCCCCTGAGAAGCACATGCATGAGGGGAAATCACTCGGTCCTAAAAATGCTCTTGTTCTTGGAATTCCATATCATCAAGACGATGACAAATGAGAGAGCTTTATAGGCCTTAAGTTCTAGAGTGTGACACCAAGTATGAAATGTCTCGAGCATATTTGTCGCAGTCCAAGTGAAAGGATAACCCTTCATGTATTGAAGTTGATCCCAAACCTGTTTAGTGAAACTACAAGAGAGAAGAAGGTGGTCTATGGATTTTTGTGAACATGATAGAGAGGGAATCTCCCTGGCCCCTCCCAAAATTTTCGCATAAGAAAATCCTAAACTGGAACACGATTAGATAGAACCAACCAGATAAAGACCTTACAGTTGAGAGCGAACTTTAATAACCAAATCACATAATGCCACTACATAAGAGCAGGAGCTATGTAGTTCGATGCTTTTCTTGTCCACATGGATCTATGTACTTCGATGTTTTTCTTGTCATTCACAAGCTTCCATGAGTCACTTCTACTTTCCTAACTAATGCATGCTTCTTAGCCTCCTCTTTGTGATGATGTTGATGGTGGTTAACGTCCCTCAACTTCATCCATGATTCTACATTTATGTTGGACCTTGTACTATGATCGATTATGCATGCCACTTAGAGTATGACATATTCAAATCTACCATTGATTTCAGTGGAGTGCTTTGATTCATTAATGGAAATCATACACAACAATATCATCTAAATCATATATACTTTGACCATCTTTTATTTTCCCAAAGAAATTATAAAGACTTACCACAACCAAATTTCTACATATAACATTCAAGAGGAAAAGTAATGATAAAAGTTAATATACTTGCCTATCTTTCTTTCTCCCAAAGTAGTGTATAAAGAGATTCATGGAAAAGAAGGAAAAGTAATGGTAAAAGTGTATCTGCGAAAAATTTGTTTAATAAATATGAAAAATTTATCATGCATAATAGACCTTTCTGAATTAAATATAAGGCTGGTTTGTACACTTATAAATTTGTTATAAAATTGAATTTGGATGTAAACGTTGCTTGTTTTTGTTGATGCGACATGTTTTAAAATAGCTATCTGAATTTTATGTTGTGATAATATACACGTCATTGTTTGAAGATGGGGACATATCATTTGGGAGGTAAGAAGGGAGGAAAATAAAAAAGAAGTTTCAAAGTTTATTCCAAGATGGGGACACATCTTTTTTCATAGAAAAAAATCGTAAATTTCTTTACATTCTTCAGATGGAAATGAAAAGTCAATTCTCAACAAAATACAAAGTGTTTCTGAATCAAAATATTTACAAAAGATCATAAGATCATGCACCGAATCATCACAACATTGATTTGCTAAAGCAAAATTAAAATAAAAAAAATACACATATAGTATCAAAATATAAGATGATATTTCATTATCATCCTCAAATATGTTCATATAAGTTCATATGTAACTCATAAAGACTGATATATATCAGTTTCAATCGTCATAAACTGTTCATCAACACCATTCAAAAATCATAAGATCAAAAATTGTTGCTACCGCATTTAGAAACTGTTCACCAATCAGCCCTATAAAAACCAAAACAAATTCAAAAGATCATCAAATAGTCTTAATCTATTCAGAAGATCTGATAAGATTCAAAGGATGTATACTCTCTTAATTCTTTGATGAGCCAGAAACCCTCGGTGATCCTCTCTCCAGCCTTAGCTAAAGAATCAAATAAACTGTTCCTTTCACGATAGATATGCTGAAATTGCACCACCTCAAAACTGTCAGAAAGTCTGTGTACTTCCTGAAGAATTAAAGATAATTCTAAGTTGTGCATTCTGAATTTACCCTTAGCCCAATTAATGACTAACTGAGAGTCTCCAAAAATATGGATTCTTGCATAATCCTTCATCCTGGCCAGAGTAAGTAGAAGCTTTAAAGCACAGAGTTCAGCAGTGTTGTTAGTACCAGCCCCTAAACCAGCTTTAAAAGAAAAAGAAAGTTTATCAGAAATGTAAAGTATACCTCCAGCTCCACAAGAAGATGAATCCTCTGCTGTTGAACCATCAAAATAACCCAAAGGGTAAGATTTATCAATTGTTTCTGCAAATACAAGTCTTATTTTCATAACAGAATCATCTTGTGGAAAAGATCTCAACATACCCAGACTGAAAGAGCAAACCTGAGATGGCATCAAAGATTGATCTTCAAAACAGCTTTGGTTGCGAGCCTTCCATAAAAACCACAAAACAATAATAGGCAAATACCTAATATGCTTAACTTCCATATTAAGACACCAGTTCTTCAAACAATCTGTCACAGATTCCCCATACCAAAGATTCCTGAAATTTAACTTATCTTCCATATCTAACCAAACACTCTTAGTGAAAGGGCAATCCACCCCAAGATGTAAATTAGATTCATCCTCCAATTTACACAAATAACATCTGCTAGGTCCTTCAAAACCTCTTCTAACTAGAACATCCCAAGTGAGTGCCTTATCAAAAAAGAGAAACCAATTTTTTTTTTTGATTTCAATGGGCACTTAAGTTTCCACAAAACTTTCCACCACCAGGAAAAATCCAGTCCATTCCTATCCTGCAGCAAATGCACATAACCTTCTTTTGGAGAATATTTACCATTTTTGGACAAATTCCAAACAAGTATATCAACATTATTAGTTAGTATAACATGACTAGCTTTAAGAATGGCTAGAAAACCATTCCAACATAAAATATCTTGTATATCTGATAGACCAAGTATGTTTGCAGATAACCATCCTTGTTCACTCAAGAGAGTCATACCAGGGCATCCAATGTCTTTAAGAAAGAAAATACCAACAAAATGTAATTTATCAAGCAATAAAGTAGGTAAATGATGTCGCCATTTACAACCTACCCAAGGATCAATACCAATCCTCAGATCGGCACCATTACCAATCTTCCATACAAGATTATTACCAATAATATCAAAAGCCCATAAAACAGATTTCCAACAAATAGAAATATTATTTTTCTTCTTATCAGACACTCTAATCCAATCCAGAATAGATAAAGGATGAACATATTTCTGAACTGCAATCTGAACCCATAGACCCGAACCTGCAATATTATTCCAGACACTCTTGGTTGCAAGGGCTTTAGCAAAAACCGTAGGGATTTTCAGTCCCCATCCACCTAGAAATTTAGGGCAAGCCAAGGTTTTCGAGGAAGTCCAAGGGAGACCAGCAGAGTCCTTGTGTCCAGACCACAAGAATCTAAAACATAACTTTCTAATCTTCTCAATGATCCCCACAGGGATCCAGAAATGCATCCAATAAATTGGGATAGCTTAAAGAACAGCTTTGACCAACGCAAGCTTAGCTCCCTTAGTTAATCATCGAAAGCTCCAGTTCAGAATCCTTTTTTCCACTTTTGCAATAAGCCAGTGCCAATCCTTCAAAACGTATCTGCAGGGTTTAAGAAAGAAACCAAAATACTTCATGCCCTTGTCAATAGTCAACACAGAAAATGAAAATATTCTGTAATGTAATGATCTCATACTCATCCAAACCGGAGTAATATAATGTAGATTTTTTATCATTTATCTACATACCAGAAGCCTTACAGTAAACCAATAAGATCTCATACAAAGAATATAAAGATTGTTATGATCCATCAGTAACCATGATAACGTCATCCACAAAAAGTACACGGGTTAAGGAAATATTATTTCCAAAAGAAATATCACAGTAAAACCCATCATCTTTGGCACAATAAAGAGCTCTACTCAGACCTTCAGCAATTATCAGAAAAAGTAAAGGGGCCAATGGACAACCCTGTCTTAGCCCCCTTCCAGCTTTGAAAAAATTTGAAGCTACACAATTAATAAGAACAACAAAGGAGACTGATGATAATCTGCTCATAACCCAGGTAATGAATAAACCAGAAAAACCCATTTTGGACAAAAGTACCCTCAGATAAGTCCAACTAACTCTATCATAGGCTTTAGACAAGTCAATTTTAAGAACCGCTGATTTTAAATGTTTACCATGAATGGTATGTAAACCTTCCTGAATGACCCCCACCGCATCATGAATCTGTCTTCCAGGTAAAAAACCAAACTGTTCACAGGAAATATACTGGCCCATCACATTTCTAATGCGAGTAGAAATAATCTTACCAATAATTTTATAGCAAAAGTTACACAGAGATATTGGCCTGAAGTCCTCAAAGCATGTAGGATGATCAATCTTAGGAATCAAAAAAAGAAAAGTAGTATTAAAAACAGCTGGAATTTTACCATTTTTCCTTGAATCTTCAATAACATGTAATAAATTCAAACCCAAGACATCAAAAAGAGCCCGATAGACCTTGACTGGTAGGCCATCCGGTCCTGGACTCTTATCATTCTTACTCAAAGTAAGAATGGACTGGATTTCCTGTAATGTAACAGGTTTTATGAGCTCTTCATTCTCTTCCTCAGTTATGGATGTGGGAAAGTACCCAGCACTCATAACAACTTCTGGCAGATGGAGATTACTCTCCTCCTGAAACAAAGTCTCAAAATGTTTGATACCAGCCTCTGCAATAGCCTCAAATCCTTCCACCATGTTACCATCACCATCAGCTATATTCCAAATTGAATTAATAAATTTCCTGTTATCAGCATACTTATGGAAGAAAGGGGTATTGTCATCCCCACACAAAAGTCACAAAGCTCTACTTTTCAATCTAGCCTCCCGTTCACGATCTAGTAATATTTTCCTCTTACGGGATTCCAAATCAACCAAAGAAGATTTATCCACCTCAGATGCAAATCCATAACCCATCTTATGTAGATCGGCCATTAAAAAGTCAATGTCCACTAAGTTCTTATTCTCCTGTAATTTCTTCGCAACCGACCAAGAGATAGACACATCTTTAATTTTCTTAAGATTTATGGCGAAGTGTGCAGCAGGAGAAATCTCAAGGTTATCAGAAAAACCTATCCAAGTAGAATTTAAAAGGGAGACAAAGTCCTCATCCTCCAACCAAGAAGCATTAAATTTAAAAGGACTACGGGGTCTAGAATCTTTATTCAAGACTTGCATTAAGACAGGATTATGGTCTGAATCCCCACCGCATCCAATCCATTGTCTAAAATGCAAATCACAGTCCAGAAAATTAGAAGAAAGAAGGAACCTATCCAATCTCTTGCATATATTCTCACACCCAACTCTCCGATTATTCCAGCTAGGAAGTAAAATAGTTGGGGCAATATCCACAAGTGAGGCATCCTCCATCTGCCTAATGAAGAAATCAGATAAGTTATCAACTCTAGCCTTATCGCCCCAAATCTCAGATAAACCAACAGAAAAATTCAAATCTCCACCAAGGATCAATTTAGAGCTCAACAGACCCTCCATTTTAAACAAATTAATCCAGAAAAGTTCTCTATCCACATAAGGTCCATACAAATTAAGACAAACAATTGTCATTTTAAGCTCAATAGAGTGCAACGAAGCACATAGACCAGAACCAATAGCCCATGCATTAATCAACTGAAAATGACGCAACCGCCAACGAAGAAGTAAACCCATAGATTTGCCTTTAGCATCCACAGATAAAAACTTCCATCCATGATTCATTAATTCCATCTCAGAAATCAGCAACTCACCTCCACACATAGTTTCTTGTAAAAATAAAACATCAATAAAATGTTCACTTAATAGGTAAGTCAAAGCAATAAATGAACAACAAATCTCAAATATTATTTGGTGGGTTGGTGTAAAAGCTATGTTTTTAGATAGTATTTAATTTATTATTTACTTATCTTTATTGTTAAAAATTAAGGTTAGGAAAAAAAAATTAAAGTATTTTTTGTGAAAAAGAATAGATATTAAAATTTGGTTTAAGAAAAAAAACATATAATAAAACTTAGTTAAATATTAATATATAACATAACTAAATAAATAGAAAAAATAAATTATTAATGTACGTTCTAGATATAAATTTGATATATTTATTTTGATTTTTTATATAATAATTTTATATGAAGTTTATATATCAATATATTTTTATTTGTGTTCGTATCTATATCGAGCTAACATATTGTATTATTAGTATTTGTTACACAAGTGTTACTCATGTGACAATATCTATCATATTGGGCCATAGAAATGTCTTTCAATGCAATAAACTAAGTTTAAAGTTAGTGAAGAAAAAAGACATGTAAAAATATACAATAAAATTTAGTTAAATATTAATATGTAACATAATTAAATAAATAAATAAAATAAGTATTAATGTATGTCTCGAATGTAAATTTTGTATCTTTTTATTTATTTTTTATATAATAATTTTTATATGAGGTGTATATATTAATATATTTTTATTTATGTTTGTATCTATATTTAACTAACATAGTATATCATTATAGTGTGTGTTATTCATGTGACAATATCTACCATATTGGGACATAGAAATGTCTTTCGATGCAATAAACCAAGTTTACAGTTAGTCAATGACACAACTGAGTAAAAACACATCTAAAAGTTGACAATGAATGAATGAAAGTAAGCCATAAGTGTATATCAACTCCATGTGTAAGTCGATTTAAAGTACAAGTTGAAGCCAAGAACCAAGTCGATGTCGAAATACAATGGATGACATAAAATGACATGATGTCAATGAATAGGTTGACATAAATACGAAGTAGCTAAAGCATCAAAATCCAAAATATCAGGTCCATAACAATGCCACGTCAATGTTACCATCTACTAATGAAAAATAAAGTGAGCTAACGACTTCTTAACCATACATAGAGATTAAGATGTAAGGATTAGGTCTGTAGTGGATTAGCAAACCCACCCTCTTTTGGTCGTTTGGGACCTAGAGAAGTCTTAGGTTCAAGTCCAAGTGCTGACATATTTGACTCAAATACGCAGTGGTCAGAGGTTGAAGGTGGCAGGAGGAAACCTGGATTCATTGGCATAGTATGACCCTTCAAGTGACAACCAATGGGAAATTTATGATTAGATAAGTTAAAAAAGAGAGAGCTTGGAAGAAACCTTTATCACAAATTATATAGGCTAAATTTCTAAAAAGTAAAGGCCCAATTTTCGTGAAAGAATTTGCATAATGCTTATAGGTTTGTTTGCATGATTGTATAGTCTTAATGTATGCAACTTTTCGTGTCCTTAATTCATGCAAATTCTAATAACAATATAGTGACACTTAAAAATAGAAATTACAATTAAAAATAATAACAATACTTGCATTCAAGACTTTATTTAATTAAATGAAATGAAAATGTAGAATCCTATGCCATACAATTTTCTATTATTAAAAAAGATTTATTATTGTAAAGTGTAAGATTCATTATTGTAAAGTGGTTTGTTTGAGATAATTTTGGAAAAATTTAAATATCTTTATTTTGTCTTTGACAAGTTTTACTAATTCTTAAAATTTTATTTATCAATGGTTAATGAAATTTTTGTAAAAAAATCAAAATATTTACATAATTTTAGAATAAAAATTAATGAGCAATGAAATTTAATCTTTAAGTTATCTTTATCTAAAATCTGTTATGTATTAATCTTTTATAACTATTATAGATAATCAGGTTGTTCATTGTACACAGTTTACAATTTAAAGTGGAGGACGGATACTGTGGTGCGTTGGGAGAGAGTGTTCTCAACGTTTCGGTCCTCAATCTAGGACCATCCTCAGGAGACTAAATCAGCCCAAATAAAGTGATCGATCCTCATTGTCTATTTATGTTGATCAAAGGTGAGAAACTAGCTTTTGGAGCCGACTTCAATCAACTTTTAGACTTCTTTTATTCTTATTAAAATTTAATTCTTTTTAATTTTATTGAGTACAGGTTTCCAAGCTTCACTAATTTGCAGCCCATCGTCTCTATTTAAGTTATTTTTCTGTAGCTCTATTTCGAGAGCTTCCCATATTTTTCTTTTCTCATAATGATCAATTTTTGCTATGAATTTTGTGTCTTCTATGCA